>JBCFXI010000973.1:0-85057 GCA_038496175.1 Ampulex compressa
ATATGGATAAAAGGTTAATTCAGGGAGAAAAATATTTATAGGGGCGAGAAAAATTCTGTGCAAGTCCTCCAGTTAAGGTGTACGAGAATAGTCGATGATAAAGCTGCTTTTTATATAGTGAGTTTAAACAGAAAAAATATATATATATATATATTTTTTTTTCCGCGCTTTCAGTAGTAACGAATTAAAAAATATTATCGATCACTGCGGACGTTTTTCTATCCAGAATGGTATTGCATAATTTAAAAATAATAATGTTCTCGATACAAAAATGCTCTTAGCGATCGATATTATTTTTCAAGTTAGGATTCAAACGTGGCTTAAACACGGTTCACAGAACGACTGGCCTAACCTCATTATCCGCCCTCTCCCTCCCTCCCGAGCGATTACTTCTCTACAGCGGCGGGTCTCTTACTTTTTCGCAGGCGTCGACCGCACGTTCTTCAGCTCCATCTCCTTGTTCGCCGCGTTGTTCTTCTCCGCGTTGTCCTGAGCGTTTGGCGGCGTGTTTTGCGGATTTAGTGGCCTCGTGACAGGAAGTGTCGCCGTGTTGTCGCCGGCCGCGGCAGCCTCTACCTCCACGGTGGCGACTTTGCAGTCACCACCACCCACCATCGCGATTCTCCTTTGCCCCCCTTAATGCTCGAAGGAAGCCGCTCCTGGATCTCGGGGAAAGGCTCGTCTCATTCTCTCACCCCGTCGAGGCCCAACCGACGCCCTCGACGCGCCATTTTGGCGAACACAACCGCGAGATCACAGCGCAAAATCCCGACATTATCTCCTATATTCCCCTTGGAATCGACTCGCTCGATCGAATTCCTCCCGCTTTTTATTACATTTTATATAAACTCAGTACGGTTGAATAAGGCTTGAAAGCTTTATTCGCGGAATAATGGTATAAATAAGGATCTTACCAATGGCTTTGATGTAAGGATGTGCTTTTAAGAACGCAGAGATCGAGGATTAGATATTTTCTATCCGATTATGGAATATTTTGGACGACAAGAGAGAGAGAGAGAGGGATTTTATACGAGCGATCTCGCCACGCAGTGGCGTAAGAAGAATATAATCGATTCTCGAGATAGCGCGGAGGAAGCCACGAAGTTATCTCGTCGGATTGTTGCGCTGTGTTTATTCGATCCCGCGGCTTACGCATGCGCACTCGAACCTCGGGCCTTTTCCTTTCTTTTTTTTTTTGCCATTAAAACTCGCTGGAATGCGGCGCGCAAAGCGCACCCTTATTCCACCCCCTCCTCGACCCGCCCCCCCTTTGGGCCATTGTCGAACCGCCCTACTACAACTCGATTACGTTTCCACGTTATAATTCGCAAATCGAAATCGGGACGCGTTCGTTAGCCCCTTCGACGCCCCTCCTCCCGGAGCGTTACGTAAAAGCGCGACGGGTGAAAAGCCCCGGGAGAAGAACAAAGCCTCCCTCTTCCCCAAAGCGCGTACCCTCTTCCTCCCAGAGCGACTCAGGCCAGGAGGAAATTTTTATGCCGCAAAAATTATACACTCGACGATCCTTTGATGAGCGCCTCAAGGCCGAGCTTGGCTTGCTGGCTTCGCGTCGTAGGACGAGGCGTCGACCAGGAGGATTTAGAAGGGTGAATTTAGATGGCGACTTTGGCTCCAATGGATACCGTGGTTTCGAGGAAGAATCTGGGGTTCGCGATGTAGGTCGTTGGATTTCTAGGCAGAGCATCGCTTGGAATTGAACCTCGCGGATGATACTGCTCATTCGCGAGAAAGGAGGAGAGCAATTCCGAGTTTCTGGCGATTGGCGAGTGCGCTTTAACAGTCGATTATAGTAGTGCTTTTCGATATGTTCACGGAGGTAAGCAAGAAAGCGTTCTATTTTGATCCACTTTTCAGGTCCGAGCTCTAACTTGATGTATAATACATTTCTCAAAAACCAAAAACTCCCTTCCCTCGCACACCGCGAAACACACGATCTTACTCCCAAACCTCTCTCGAATACACCTCAACAAAAAAAACCTCCTCGACGCTCTTAACCACGAATCAATCCAACCCCATCCCAACACCCTCAGATCCCCGATCAACACATCCAGCTTCCTCGCCTACAACCGACAGCCACGAATCTCCCCTCATCCCCTCGACTCTCATACCCGCTCCTCGTTCCTCGCGCTCTCCAAATCCCCGATCCACCAGCTCTCCACCGGGCGTCCCGAGGCTCGCCAAGCGCCAAGCCGCGTCCTCTCCGCGCCAATCGAAGGACCCTCGCGCGTGTCCCCATCGGTCACCTAACCGCGACGCGGTGCCCTTTGTTCTCTCGACGGCCGAGCCCCGGGGTGAGGCCCTCCCCTGCACCGGCGTCTCCCAAGGCCGCAGACGACTCCGGGCAAAAAAAAAAGTGAGGAAAAAAGGAGGGTGCCACTCCGGCTAGGGCGGTCCTCTCCAAAGAGCCTCTGATCTCGCGCACTCGGTCGAGCGGGCTAATAGGAGTATCCCGTGCACACGACCGGAGCTCTCAACCTGGAAGGATCAGGGCACTCTCGCTCGGACGACTCGCGCTACCGTGCGCCCCGACAGCGGCGCCACGAAGATGGCTCACCTGCTGGAGGTGGTTGGCCGAAGGTTCTCGCGGTGACTGCACCCAGGGTTCGGCGGAAAAGGGTGTGAAGCGGAGAGACGGAAGGCTCGGGGGACGGAGAGTCGTACAATGGGGGAGAGAGAGATGGAGAGTGAGAGAGAGAGAGAGAGAGAGAGAGAGAGAGAGAGAGAGAGAAGGAGGAGGGGGAAGAAGAGGGCGGTAGAGGAGGAGAGAGGAGAGGGAGTCTGGTACGCCAGGAAGAGCCCCGACGAGGGTTAATTCGAGAGGAACTGAGCGCCGGAGGTGCGAGCGAGATGGGCGCGAGCGAGATGGGCTATGTTATCGGAGCACGGTGAAATGGGGGTAGAATCACGATCGCCGCCCCCAGCATCCCGGAGACTGAGGCTGGCCGGGAGGTCTCTTCCCGGGCAGCGGCAGCTTCTTGCACAAGCGCACTGCGGACCGCTGCTTTCACCCCATACGGGGTGTGCCCTGAAACTACGAGGAGTTCCAGGAGCGTCGAGGCGGATCGAGGGATGTTTGGAAAAAAGCCTTCCGCCCCGCCAAGGCCCCGGGTTCGAGCCACGCTCTCCTATTTCGACCATCGCTCCTTTGCCTCGATCGGATCGATGAGGATGACTTTGTAGCTTTTGTTAATACGAGCTTTGGAAAACCCTATTGGGTTGAGTTGAGAGTGGTGGATACGTGGTGCTTTTACGCGGAGAATTTGTGGAGTTGCTTAGGGAGGTGTCTCTCGCGAGATGTTGGCTGAAATTATTTACGGAGGATTTGAGGATTTTGCATGGAGGACCGTGTGGATACGCGAGATAATGTTGGAAAAGGATATATATGAGAGGAATTTGTTATTTTAGAGAGACAAGAGTAGTATTATCCGTAGATCATCTGATCTATATAGTATTATATAATATTTAAGCTTTTAACATCAGTGTTATCATCGCTTTTCTGAAATATCCAGGTGTACCATAAACGTATATAAGAATATATAAGAACATAGATAAGAAAAAGGTGCTATCCGAGATAGTAGCAGGCTTCTTTGATCCCTCGCGCGTCGCAAGGCGGTTATAGAGATTCTCCTTCCTCGTAAATGTCCAGGATTTTTCAAAGTAATTACAGACGCGTCATTCCGTTCGCCTCGGTAGTTCCAGCGTTAATTCCAGAGTCGTGTTCGTTTCGCGGTACACCGTGTACACCCACCCTAGTCTCCTCTCTCCGTTCCACTCTTTCTTCCAGAGCCCCCTCTCCTTCCCTCCCTCCTGGCCGAGCCTCCCTCCTCCCCTGCCAACCCCCTCCAACCGCGGCTTGCACCCTGGGGTCCATCGAGAATCCTCAAGCCCCCACCAGCCTCGCGAGGGACTCCCTTTGTCTCCCGGAATCTCGCGTCGTGTCATGAATTTTTTCTACCCGCGTCCTCCTTTTCATTCCTTTTAATTCGCATGCCGACTGCCGATGAATCTTTCATTGTTTACATCTGGTCCAGGCCAGTCCTGCTGGACGGGCGATACCGCGCCTTGAAGAGGACGCGATATGCGCTCTCCTGCTAGCCTTCCAAGAGACGCCATTATGTGTCCTTGTTATCATTGGAAGAGGTGTATTATTTCCTCCCGCTATCGCTGAAGAGGATTTCCTTTATAGCGATCACGGCTGTGCGCGTTCATCGAACTCTGAAAGGTTCGTCCTGGGAGGAGAGCATCCGCGGCGTCAGCCTTTACGTGGCGTTACTACTGATTGGGAAATTGTAGGCTAGTGGTGAGCTGCGTGAATGCCGCGTGATTAGTGAGGGTCACCGAGCTCTGTCTTTGTCCACGTTGGAATGCCGCTGGATTTATGAAGGGTGCGATCGGTTTGGGTAAACGAGAGGTGGCGGGGAGGGCTGGTTATAAATGGATCGAGAGCTGATCGGCGGCCGATTTTGGTGTTGACTCTGGTGCAAATCCCTTGCAATTGTATTGGTTTCACGGATCAGTGAAGAGTGTTTGAAGGTATCTTATTGGTGGATTATGATGGTTTAGAGTTTCGTGTATCATTTTTATACTCTTCATAGTGTCTATGAGGGAGATTGCGATGTAATAAAGTTCCAGGTGGGTATGAGGTATCAGACACCTCCAAATGTCTAAGCAGCTTATTATTTTCTCGACAGAATACTTCTATACGAGGTTCAGGAATGGTTAGTTCAGTAGTACGTTCCTCTCGATAATCCACTTTACCCAGAAACGATCGACTTATATAAGTTCATCAACGCTATCCTTATCATCGTCATCGGAGGTGTCTAGAGGATTGTCTTCTAGGAAGCAAGATCTTATGCACCTGCCACCGCATAACTCGCCACTAACGAAGCTGCTCTGGGCTGATTTATCGCTCTGCTTCCTTCCCCGGAATATCGTCCTCCCAACGGCCGCAATAAATGAATATTAGCCGTCGGCCAGGTTATAAAAAGCGACGTTAGGAGCCCGGCTACTTCCCGCTGAAGCCACTTCTCCCGATTGATGTCCTTCGAGGAGTTCCTCGACGTCGTAAATATGCGCCGCTTTAATCGCGATTCCTTCGATCGGCTTAAATATTCCTTTGGGCTATTTTAATTGCTCCAGATCGCGCCAGGGTTAAAAATAGATCCTAGGCGCTCCGTTCACCCTTGCGGATAACCCTCGCCGATATCCGTAGGGTATCATCGCGATTTTCCTCGCAAAGGAAGCCCATTGTCTCGGCCTGGAACTTCCAGGCACCGAGTGCGTGCGCTATCGCGAGTTTTCCTCGACAGACCTTTCTGCCTTCGTTAAAAACACCCACACCGCGCATCCTGGACGCCTGGCTTCACCGATATTCCGAAAGAGGAGGAGGAGGAGGAGGAGGAGGAGGCGCAGACTGGCTCGACGGATAGCGTATACGCGGTTTATGCCAGGAGGTTAAAGCGGATTTTATGCCCTTCTTAACCCATTTGCATCATTAGCGAATGTACACGCTCGATACGTCACTCGTGAACTCCTAACCTCTTCTGGCTCGGGTATTTCTAACGATACATTCGTTGCTCGTCGTCTTTAGCGAAGAATTATTGTTCGCGTTGGATAGCTACTCGGATAAGAGCGGATGGAGGATTGGAGATTCCACGTGTGCGAATAGGCTGCTCCACGACTAATGAATGTATATGCGCTCGGTTTTCCTGGTCGATATTATCGGAGCGTGTATGTACGCTGAATTTTCCTGGCGACTATCTGCGGAGCGTATATATACGCTCGGTTTTCCGGGTTACTACGGTTATTTGTTGGGTGGAATAGAGATATGGAGGGTGTTTTTGGAGATGATATCAGTGATTCTGATTATAGTGAAGAAGAAATGAGGCCATTGAAAGGCAGATGAATTATTAAGATAAGATGTAGAAATAAGATTTGGCGATGAAGATCTTTTCTTACTTCCTTATGAAGTGAATGGGTTAAAGAGATTTTATATTCTCTGAAAATCGTACTTGATGCACGAATGAGGCTTGTCAGGATTGTTTGTTTGATTCATGAGATGTTATATAGGACAGGAGAAGTGTATACGAATTCGAATTAAGGCGCGAAAAAGTTTTTAAGCGTGTCTCGAGAATAATATTCCCGTTCGTTTGGAATTCATTGACCCGCTTTGCGGCCAGCGAAGATTTCTGCCAACCGAAACTCCTTCCCCGTTAACATCGATTTCAAGGTAATTAGTCAAAGTGTACACCAAGGTACGTATACCCAGCATGGAAAGATTCCGCATCGGTAAATATTCAGAGCGCCATCGACAACGAAGCGTTTGTATTTCCTTCGGAGAATACGAGAACTCTTCTGTCTCCTCGAAGTTTCAACCTCGAGGATACGAATTCAGGGAAAATTCAATATGTTTATCGTGATTCGCGAAAGTACGAAAGTCATTTCTTCCATGAATACATATATTCTAATATTAGATTTTGCGGAGAACGATTTTTGGAAGAATATTTCTATGCACCAGCCGTACTCGACCTCCTTTTTCTGTAGCCACGTGTGTTCGTAATATCGCGAGGCCAGCGATGTAATACAGCGTGAGTACCTTATAATATAACGATGTAAGAAATAAGACTCAAATCCAATGGTAGCTAAGCGTTTAATGGAAAGCTAGTGATAATGTTACGGGCTGCATATCGAAACTTGGCGAGCTTCGGGTTGGGTATATTTAACTGGTATAAGTATAGATGATAATGGAACTCCAAGTTCTAGCAACTATACCGGGACAATCGACCCTTCTACAACACGATTCTCATAAAACACAGTTCCAACACAAGGTAATTTGGCAAACTTAGGAGATCCTCGTATAACACAAATTTCCCCCTCGCGCTATCTCGATTTAAATAAACAACTGCTTTACCCTACGAGCAGTATAATTAATAAAAAAAAAACCTTCCAATTTTACGAGCGTACGTTCATTTTATACGCGATTTCGAAACTACTTTACTCCACGAGCTTTAAAGTGATTAAAAAAAACCTTCGAACGAATTCGAATTTTATGAGCGTACGTAAACATGCGTTCCAGCAAATATCATTCCTACGATTTTTCTCATCATTTAAAATTGTTCAAATTGAACTTTTGAACAGATTCAAATTTTACGAGCTTATGTAAATTTTCGTTCCAACCACGCACACGTGATTTCGACACGAAGTAACAAACCCAGTCTTTTCTCTTCTTTTTCTTGTCCCCTTTTAAAACCATTAACATTAATTTAAACCCATAAACCTTCCATCAAATTCCAATTCTACGTCGATTTTCCATTCGACGTGATTTCCATACGAAGCAATAAACCGTGTCACAAGAGGAGCCTCGTAAAATAATCCCACGCTCCAATCACCGCCTCCTTACCCTCGCCTATCTATCACCGCTCCATCCGTCCTGGGCTTCCTGGTGCAACGGACAAAGCAATGCGTTAAGTTTTAATCCGCGAGGAGAACCGAGATCCCCGGAGGATCCTTTCGAAGTTGGAGATTTTAAGCAGCAGCCGCGCATCCGGCTTAGCCATCGCCGCGTTCCCACGAGAAGATCGCGGAGGTGGGAGGGCCGGATGAGGAGGTACCCACGTCGCTGGGGTGGCGTCGAAGGGGGCTGCGAGGGGGGTGACATGCTCCGTGGTTCTGCGACCCACTGACCCGCTCGATAACGCTGCCACGGGGGTCACTAACCTTACCCTAGCACAAAATTCTCGTCCGTTCGACGTTTTCGAGCCACCCCGCCCACCCCTCGATTTCGAGCCTCGGATCGATTTTTTCGGCCAGCTCGAAGGGCAAAATTGGGTTCGCGTTGTTTGGATCTTGAGGTGCGAGATGTAGGCGGATGCTGGGTGTTTTTAAATGGAGTTCATGGCTGCTGGAGGAATTTTGTGTCTTGTCTGGTATCTCTTTAAGGCCTGGCAGAGTTTCTTTTTTATTAAGAGTTCGGTATGGATCGATGGAATGCTTGGTTTATGCATATTGGATCTTGAGGTCTGGGATGTCGACGGATGCTGGAGGAGTCGAATCGAGTTTTCTGGATGGATGAATTCTGTTAAATGTATGTATGAGTATAAATGTATGTGTATGAGGTATTTCTTTAAATCATCGTAGAGTTTATTTTGGGTCGATCGGATGCTCGGTTTGTGCGGGGAGGAATGGATGAGGGAACGATCATTTGAATCAGGCTTTGAATCGTGCTTATAGATCATTTATCTGCTTAATCTATTTGTATGAGTCAATCATTTGCGCTAGGAGTCCGATTGAAATTCACCAGATGCTCGGTTTATGTGGAAAATACATAAGCTAATAAAAGAACATAAACGAAGATATATAAGAAGATATGTAAACTGATAAAAGAGTATACAAACAAGGTAGTCATACACTATCTACACGATATTAAAGAAGTCGAGCGCATTCTTTGATCGACTATCAATTAAAGTAGTATATATTAAGCGTATATTAAAAGTAGAATGCGATAAATCTGGGGAGATCAACCAGAGGTATCGAGGGTAGTTAGATTTCTCGCACGAACACCGCGCAAGCCAGCCATGAAAATCGTGGATCTTCTCGAGATCGAGGATGGATATTAATGGATGAGCAACGTCAATATCGATCTGCAAGATTTGCATAGCCGTGGGAGCCTGGCCAAGGCGCACGGCGATAAATCCTCGAGCAAAGACACGGCTAAGCTGTTTATGACTTTTCGAATAAATCGGGATTAGCGCGATCCACGAGGCGCATCGCTCCTCGCGAAACATCAAAACTCGAGGACCCGTGAGACGCGCCCCGTTACTTCGAGCGGACCAACAAATGGCGCGTGATTCGTCGCGCGTAGAATTCGAACCGAAACTGTTGCTTCGAGCTCGTATCCGCGCAGCATCGATATTCCTTCCGCTCCGCGCTCCTCGTAAAAATTCCCCTCGACGCTCGAAGAATGCAGATCCTGGCCGAATGCTCGATCGCGCGAATCGTCGGAGCGTCCAGAAGCCGCCGGTGGATTCCTCGAAATGCTTTTCGATTCGAGGTCAGTGACCGCTTGGCAGCTTAATGACCGAGATTTGGCAGCCGTCCACGAAATGTACGACGCTTGCTCGTGCAGCTCTCGTCCCTTTTTTTGTCAAGATTTTCCGAAGCCCCGCGCAAAATGCCTTTCCAAGCTTTTTGGGCGAGAAATATGAGGGTTTCCTTTTTTTTTTTTCTCTCTCTCTCCCTCGAACGAAACACGCCAGTTCTGACGGATGGTATTGGGCTCCTTTCATCTCTCTCTCTCTCTCTCTACTACTCGCGCATCAACGAAGGCGCATTCGGGACGACGTGGATTATCCGCTGGTCCATTTCCAGGCCGTGGAAGGCCATAAAGGCGTATATGGCAACGAAGAACTCGCGATAAACGCCGTTCTGCCGCGACTCGACGAATCTGGTTCAAGTCCTTCCCAAGGTGCGATACCTCGTCGACGCTGTTCCTTCTTTTCTGCCCCCCCCCCCCTGCGCGTCTTGTAATATCGCGTTTCAAGGATTGCGATAGACCAGACTCACGCACAGCGAGTATTGATTTCGAGACCCGCTGGCAGTGCTGCCACGATTCCGCGTCTCCAGAACTAAACTCCTGACGGGGCCACGCAGAAAGACGCGAAGCCGTATGCGTGTCTCGACGATCAAAAGTTAAATCGAGCTTCTCCACGTCCATCGTCCAGTGGGGCGTCTTGCCCATTAAAAATACCCCGCTTTGTAATCTCGGTCCACTTCCTGGGAAGTAATCAGGAATATTCACGAGCTTGGGGATATTTTCTCCCTCTTCCTGAAAGCCAGCGACAGCCCGAGGAACATTAATAGGTGTATTGAGTTTCCGAGAGATAACGTACCGGCCGCTATGACGATTGAAAGTTAATTCGAGTTTTCCCAACCGCCTTCGTTCCTCGCTTTTCTTACTAAAAAAAAAACCCGAATCTCATGGTTTATAACCGCGATATATTCTGGAGAAGACATTGATACTTCGCATCTCTTTTATTCTTGAGCGCAACGTTATTCTCTTCTTCCCTGATTATATAGGGTGGGCCATTTGAAAGTTTGTTCTTAAAAATGCTATAAAATGAGTCTACGTAAATACTTAAAACAGAATGTTTTTCTTATCGCGAAGGTTGGAGGCAGATGCGGAATATCAGACTGTTCAAATTTCAAGCAAAGTGTTTCCATATCCTGTAATTTAAAAACAAACCAGTAGATACCCTATACAAGCGACGAGTTCTATTAGAGTAATTAAATCCTTTAAAATTCGTAGAATAAGATAATCCAGGCATCATCGTTTATGCTTACTCGAGTGGTTGACGATTTAAAAAAAAACAGGAGTTAGTAAATCCACGATTTCCAGGCAGAAATGACTGCTCGAGATTTCATGAAAAAAAAAAAGAATTCCCTGGCCCGTTAACTACCTTCGTACGTGAGGGCACACGATGTTTTGCTAACGACGTGTGATTTTAAGGGCGCTCGGTTAACGAGCGGCGACTTTTAAAATCGAAAAGCCGCCTTCAATTATCGGCGGTCCGGCGAAAGGCCGAAACATGGACGGCAAACTATTAAACCGCGGTCCGCACCGCCCGGGGGCCGCTTCTAAAATGGCGCTCCTCTTTAATCATGCATATTAACGGCCCTGCGAGGCCATAAATCCTCGATCGAGGGACGTCCTTGCAGCGCCAGGAGGCGTTCGACGATCTCGATAACGAAATAACGACTTATCTGCCCCCGAACATCTTCCTACGCCCAACGGCATCCTCAGAAGAGGCGGCTGGTATTTATGTGCCGCCGCCGATTGTTTCCTGCGCGAAAATGTCAAGGGAATTGGGAAACGTCGATTGTAAAGCCGCGCGTCGCCCGTAACACTTCTCTTGCGCAATAAAAATCCGCGACCCAGCTTGCGAAATGACGAATGTCTCCGCCGAGGATGACTTCATTCACTTTTACGGCCTTTGAACGATTTGCGCGCTAACCGCTCGGCCGCTTCTGAACACCAGCGGCCGACTGGGGCGACATCTACTATGCGCTTCGCCGGGGAAATTCGTTCGCGTTGTTCGAGATGTAATTAAGCTCGATTGTACGTTTCGAGCGCGCGCTGTCCGATTCGAGGACAAAATTACTACGGATTAGTCGGTCTAATTATCGGCTGAGTTCAGGATAATGCGTTTCATATATATGTGTATGGAAAATACTAAGTGGAGGAGCCATGAAATGAGCTTTTCTACTTCTATCGGACCGACAAATGGTGCGTGATTGAAAAAAAATAATTTAAAAATTAAAAAAATATATATATATACATTTAAAAAATTTTTTAATTACTTTTTTTTTAA
This sequence comes from Ampulex compressa, assembly GCA_038496175.1. Taxonomy (NCBI): domain Eukaryota; kingdom Metazoa; phylum Arthropoda; class Insecta; order Hymenoptera; family Ampulicidae; genus Ampulex; species Ampulex compressa. The sequence goes on from JBCFXI010000973.1 coordinate 11,388, forward strand.
ATCACGCACCATTTGTTGGCCTGGTAATTTCGTCCATGGATTTCGTCCCAAATTTAAATTCCCTTCGTACACACCACAATTATATGCGAAGTTAAATATACGATAGTTAAACATACGATTTAATTTTCATCAAATACGAATCGATGAAACGTCAACCGGACAAATATTATAAGTACACGCGGGCGAATCGTGGGCAGGTGTAATTCTTCTAAAGGACGTTCCATCGAGTATTTCGCGATTTCCTTGCGCGCCACGCCTGGCAGGTCTGGCCAAGTCGTTATTTTGATTATCGACGAACCGGTGCACAGGGTGTACGCGTTTATATTCGTCGATCTGAGGTCGCGGGTCTTTCGTTGGAGGATTTACGCCCAGGCATAAACCCTAGACACACAAACGATCCGAGTCTTTAATAGACCGGTTGCCAAAAGTCGGCCAGTTAAGTTTGGCGTCTGCTTGGCATCGCGATCGTAAAGCCTGGAACTGGAGCCGAGGTGGCATGGCAGCCTCGAAAGTGCGGGCGAAAACTCTTTCGCGATAGCCAGGCCTCCGGATATTCGATAACGCGGTTGCCGACGTACGATGCTGTTATGTTGCACAATTCGTTGAAAACCGCAATACTGGTTATGAATCGATACCACGTGACCGAAGCCCCGCTTAATACGTAACATTATTTCATCTCTATGCGCGTACCTGAGGAATTATAAGTGTAATACTGGGTCTACTGTTTTTTCTTAATAGGGATTTTGTTACAGTATATAAGCATGATGTGTTCTTGAAACTCCTGCTTAGTGGCTTAGAAGAGTATGTATACGTAATCATTGATATTAGTACTGATGATGGCTATTTTACGGATATATTTGAGACGTCGTATATATGTGTAAAAGGAAAGAGTATACAGAAGTGTCGATAAATCGATATAACGATCCACGTGCTGTAATCGTGTTACAGAAAATCTCAGGAAATGCGCTGCCACGATTACAGACATTACAACCATTACTCCTCTCGCTTAATCCACTTTACTCGCTCTCCAAGGTTCAGGACAAAAACATATAAACGCTAAGCGGATGAAGAGCGAGTATTACGTCCTCCCAAAAGTGTCTTCCGCTGTCTACACGCTGCTGCTTTATTTAACAATATTTAATCAAACCTGAAACCTAATTTCTCAAATATCCTACTCTCTGTCCTTTCTATCGTCTTCCACTTGTACGCATAATTCACTAAAATAATACAAAGCGAATACTTCTTTACCCACATTACTTCTTTATAAAACGAAAGGAACTTTTAGGACAACCGAATACATTTATCCGCAATGCCCTGTACATCGCTCTAATTACCCTGAAATCTTAATGAAAACATTAATTCAACGGTCACATCGCGATCAGGTAAGACTGTATTCGAGTCCTTCCAGCGCCGATTATCGCTCGTTTCAGGAGCCAAGGAAGGCCCCAGCAGCGCGGAGAAAAATCGCTGGGCAAGGGCTTAAGAATGCACTTGTAAGAATGTACTCACTTTGCATTCTTTGGCAGCATGCCAGTGGCCGGGCCCGAGTGCGTGGGGGTGAGGCAGAGGGGCGGATTATTCGCATTTTGTGGCACCAGGGGCTGCCTCGCGTGCGCAGGCGACGTGTGCGAACCGTAGCCGTCGGAATTCAGCTGAAAATTGCACAAGTTTTACGCAGGCCGCAAACCAAAGTTGGAGGAGGAGGGGGGGTGGGGGAGGAGAAGCTCGTTGGCTTTGCGCACAAAGAGACCCCGAGACTGCTCTTACGTTGGGGCAGAATTTTTCTCCCCCCTCCCCCCCTTCGCGCGCGTTATCCGGCCATTGTCCATCGCCAATTTGTCGAGCGACGTCGATGCCTGAGCGACGTGAGCGCTGCCCTTTGGCTAAACGGCGCCGATTCAGGCCGATACGCGAGGTAATGAAATTTTACGGCGAATCTCGGGGATTGGAGGCATTGAGGAATTCCCCGATAAAGCGCGCCCTCAATTCTCCCGTCGAAATACGCGGCTCCCCGGATTGAGCGGCTTTTTATCCCCCAGAACGGTGGCTCGATATAAAATGGTGATTAGCGTGTGTACGAGATGAAGTGAATTTTATGATTGGCCCAAATCATATTCGGGCCCCTCCGATTGGATAACGCGAGCATGGCGGAGTTTGCCTGCGAAATTGCTCGTTAGCCGTGTATCGAATGCACCGCCGATGAGAGAGCCATTGTGCGGCCACGCCGTGGCGCATGGTTTTAGTCGGATTAGGCACGAAGGAGGCATTTATTCGATCCAACGAGTTTCATTAACGCGACTTCTTTCCTAGACGGATTCTGTATTGTTGCTCCATTATTCCTTCGTTATTCATTTCGGATTGCGTGCGACTCGAGGCTCGACACGTGAAGAAAGCGCGTGCACCTACCATATTCTATTCTACGTGTTATTCTTCCGGAACTCGCGAACGAAGATGTATGCGGAGGGGGCGAAGATTCGCGGTGGCACTGTCGCGGGAGTACCTACGCCAAGGAGTGCATATCGTGGACTAAAGAAAGCTTTGGTACCAGCGGCCGTCAACCTTCGTCGTCCGTCGCCGAGGGATCCAGAAATATCAACAACAGTCGCGATATGACCCTCGAAGGGGGAGAAATTCTCCAACCTTGCGATAACCTTTGTCATTTCCCGGTGTAACTTTCCCTATTTGCGCGATACGATGGATACAAACTGCCGTTATTTAACTTTCCGCCACTCCGACATTCCAAATGGCTTTATATATAAACTACTTTCTTACGTGGGGCTAAGTATAGAGACGCTTAAAGCTACCGCAGGATGGTCTATTGCTGGAAAACAAGTTTAAGTATTCACTAACGAGTCCGTTCATTAATAAACTCACTTTCTTTCCAAGCTCGTTTTATGAAATGAATCGTATTAAACTTTGTTTATCGCGTAATATCTATAAGTGAAAATAAGCAATATTGAATTTAGACTAAAAGTATCTTAAGTAAAAGGATAATCTTTTAAAAGCTCCACATTATTAGCCAAGTAGAAAAAATACTCCTTATATTTAAATCCTAGATATACCCTTGCCATTTTCGTGTATTAATTTAACCTAATATTATAATCAAGTAATTAACATTCCAAAATGAGTCCATGTAGTAATCAAAATTCCATAAAATCAAATGGAGAACTAAACAAATGTGCGAATAAGATCAAGAATCACTACTTGTTCCTAGGTATAGATAAAACTTGGGATTTCCGTAATACCTTTACCTTGACGACGGTGCCGATCAAGGAATCCGGCGGCATTTCTGGGGGGTCTGGAATCACTCCAGGATTGGTGTGAGCGGGATAATCGTTGTGAAGGTTCGCCTCCTTTACGGGGGTGCCGCCGTCGAGGCGCTCCATGTCCAGGCTGTCTGTAGGCGTCGGCTGGGAGAGCAACCGCTCTTTCATCTCGTGGAGATACGGACACCGTTGCATCTCTTCGGAGTCTTTGTCCCTCTGTCGATCTGCGGAAGGAGTTTAAACGTTTCAGCGTCTGGAAAGGTCTCCTATTCGCTTCGAAATTTTACCACGATCCAGCGCGAATTCGGTTATGCGCTGGAAAAATTGAAAAACGAGGAGCCAAATGGAAGTAACGCGTCTCTTATTAATTACACGGTACCTCTCGAATAATGTCGATATATCCATAAATATTTCAAACTCGATACATTATCGGAGCATTGAAAAATCGAGGTTTGAATAGTCGTATTTAAAATATTTCCCTGCATATCGAGGGTACGATTAATGATCAAAGCGCTAATTCGAGAACACGAAAGCGCTTTCGCGTGTTAAGTAGAACGATGTATCCCCTCGACAGAAAGAATTTCGATGAAGAGCGCACGGTCGTTAGCTGGGGACAAAAAAAATGATTCAGCGGATTCTATTACTCGGGGATGGTGATCATCCTTTCGATTCGGCATTACCTCTTTATCGCGCTCCGATAAGCGATATCCACTTAGCGAATCGTCCGAATAATACGCGCGGACGGCCAATTGATTTGCTCGCACGGCGCAGAAATGAAATCCAGGGGAATCGAGTTACCGCCAGCGAAGTTGGTCAGCGTGTTCCCGACAATCGAATCAAACACGGCGCGGGAGGGCTTCCTTCCTCGTCGGATTAAAACGAGTTTCATCGAACGTCTCGATGGATCCGCGGGCCGCGACTTTTCCCGGGGAAATGAGAAGCCGGGAAAGCGAGCTTCCAGCGGAAGGTCGGGGCCCGGCGTGAAATAATGGAGGATATGCGACGAATCTCCGGGATTCTCGCGCCCCCCAAGGATCTCGCTTCGACGAGGACCCCTTTCTCCATTCGCGAGGATTCTCACAGTCTCAGGATCCCGGGAAGAATTTCCAGGAGCCTCGAGCCCGCCCTCTTGCACTTTGCGGATGCAATCAGGCCAGGAATGGTGACTCGATTAACTCCTGGTAGACCGATTTGTTTTTTCGTCGAGAAGTTCCTTTGACAAGGAGTAATGGTGCTCGTGGCCATAGAGAGCGTATCTGCACGATCATTTTTAATTCTCTGGTTTTACGAGAGTTGGAAGTTTGGTTGAGTAAATCGACTATCTGTATGTGGGATAGTGATAATATTTGCCCGCTTGGTGTGTGGAGAGTTATTAAAAATGATTATTGAATTCTACAGATAGGTTCCATTAAAAATGAAGAATTGTGAAGATTATTAAGGTGGTGAGTTGAATGGTATTTTAAAAAATGGTGTGGGAAAGAACAGACATTGAGGTAACCGGAGTCGCTTGGAAATTAAAAATAAAAAATTTAATAACAATATTTAATAATAGCACCAAGTGTACGAATATTATAACCATCCCATCGCAAGAATAGTCGATTTAGTCGACCGAGTTTCCAGCTCCATATTCGAGATGGAGAATCCGTCTCCATCAATCGATCAACGATGTTCATATCTATTACACAGACGCGCCAAATTATTAAGCGCTGAAACAAGATTTTCCACACTCGCACTGTTATTTTGGGATCAACACTCTTGACTAAATTTCATCGAGATTTCTATAAGTCCCTATACCATATCCAAAACAAACCGACTTTATCGGGATCTAAAATCAAGTGAGCGAAGAACATATAACACACTCTTACCTCCAACGCTCCTTATTCGCAAGCTCATCAAACTCGCGACGCGAGTGGAATTAATCAACGATTGCAAACCCCGAAAAAAGGAGTTATCCCTGAAATACGTCTAACCCAATAAAAGTCCTTTTTGAGAGTTCAGCCAAACTTGAGCGTGGAGATTAACGAACGTACCCATGGCGCATGATCTCGAGGGGCGAAAGATCCAGCGGATCTTCCGGAAAGGAGATCGAGGATCAAAGGACTCCTGGCTCGGGCTCCTAAGGTGACACGAGGAGTGATCGTGGAAACGCGATCGGATCGGTACTGTTTCAAAGGGGAGCCCCATCGGTCGCTCGCGCTGCTCTCTCCCCATAGCAGAAGATCGCCAAACATGGCGCTACGATTGGCGCTCGCCTGGTCACGTGCGTTTATCTTTCCGTACGGATGCACTTCGAGGAACTCGGCACGCGAGACGGGAAAGCGAATGAGCGGCATCGAGACGATGCGGTTTCTTCGCCATCTCCCTTCCTCTCGCTACAACAGGAGGGTTGAGGCGCCCTTTAACGCTCGCGCTTTAATCGTTTGAGTGCTAAACGAATTTTTTTACGTATTTTTTTATATATAAAATATGGTGTGTGTGTGTGTGTGTGTGTGTATGTGTGTCGTCGTCGATTATGAAAGTGGAATAAGTGAAGAAGATGGAAAAGGTAAGTTTGTATAATCGTAATACGAGGAGATATTTGGAGATTTGTTAAAGTTGAATTATCAGATCAAATTGGTTGTTGCGTGATTGAATAAAAATGAACCTCTAGGCATTCATTTTTCTCGAATAAATTTTAATTTTTAGGGATAGAAATAAATACGCATTGTGATCACCAGCACGTATTACTTACTAAAAATATATTCTATTTAAAAACACTAAGTAATTAATTTATATAACAAGTACTATTATTCCATCCCTCGTCCGTACGTTTTCTCCCCTCAACAGCTTTTTCACACTGCACCGAGCTACGACAGACGCTTTACTTCATAAAGCGAGAGCCATGGAATTCCAGGAAAAATGCCTCAAGAACAAATCGAAACCATCCCGAGGATTACACTGACTCCTATTAAACATCGAGTCTATAAAGTTTATTCACTTCCCCTTCCTCCTCCGATCCACAATAGAAGACACGCGACACGAGAACCTCTCCGATCGAGCCTCTGAAATCAGAGCCTTGGCTCGATGGAGGAACTCGAAGGCCCCGGAATTCCCAGAAGCGATTCGCACCTCGACGATGCCTGCATTTTGCTCGAAGAACGAATCTCCAGGAGCGCAAGGCGAGGAGAGCTCGGGAAATAATAACTCGAAGCTTCGAACGGCTCTTCCTCACGCTTCATCCGATACGCCTGTGGATCATCCGTAATAGGGAATAACGAGGGAGCCAGCGGGGGAAACGAAGCAGGCAAGGATGCGCCTCGCATAATAATCGTCAATGAGTGATTTCTTTTGAAATATTACCCAGTCACCGGGGAAGCCGGAGGAATAACGAGCGTCGCCTCTGGAAGGACGCCAGAGCGAGGATAACGAGCGTTTAGACGCGAAATCCATCGCGCTATTCTACTGGCACAGCCTTGGGAGGAAGCGATAGGTCTAAACTCCCTGCTCAGAGTAACGAGTTAAAAGCTAGAAGCTCTAAAGCTTCATTGGCGGCGGCCTCGAGTACCGATGTTTACCTCCTGTCTCGAGCTGGGAATAAATTATGCCCGCCAATTCCTTTAGAAGTGTCTCACGCGCCTTCCAGACAATGTCTCGCGTGACTTCATCTCTATTTTCCAGTTTCGCTCTCGTGTCATCAGCTAGGCTGTCACCGCGCTCTGGATGGAGGAGGAATGGCAGTTAGGCCTGATCATCGACGATGGAGGCGTGCATTCGTGGAACGATGCGGATCTTTCGATCGACGCGCCTCGACGCAACACGTTGCGATGGAGGGTTAAACGGCTGCTTCCGACGGTTCTGGCCGATGGCGAAAATAAAGCGGGCGGACTTTCGCGTGAACTTGACTCACTTAGCGCGTACACGAGGTGAGGTGGAATGGTAACTAGAATCTTTTAGTTTTCTAGGCTCTATTAGGTTGATTCGCGTGATTATTTGGTTATAGGTGTTGATTAACATGGCTGAAGATTGTATTTTATTGAACGTGTCGGATGTTTGGTCTGTTGTTGTCTGTCAAGAGGATTACCCGCGTTTTGATACTACTGACGAGTATTAATTTTCTTTTGAAAAGCGTATCTGAGGATTTGTATTAAATCTCGAAGAATCCCATTATCTTTGTCACACTTGTTCCACAGGCTCGTCGCTTCGAAGTGCACTAGATCCACGAGACTTTTCTCCTTCGAAACGAACGCTTTCGATATACATCAAACCTCAAACTCTCGTATTTCATCCTCGTTCCTTCCACTGAGTCGTCGCACAAAAGTGCGAGAAAGAGGATTCGCGGTGGTCCAAGGCCTTTGAATCAAAAGTCCTTCCCGATTATTCGCGTGTAACGTTTCCTTAACGCGCGGATAATTCTCTCTTTCCAGCTTGTCGAGGCGGCGATATCTCGCAAGAGTGGCGCGGAGCTACAGAGGGTACGAGCCGCCTGGAGAGGATCAGGAGAGAGCGTCGGTAACGGAATCCTCCAGGGATAACTGACCTAGCAGAACGCAGATCCAGAGGGGCGCGGTAGCCTTGAGATGTTTAACGCGACCTCGGCTGGAACCTTTGCTCCCCAGTGGCGCGTCGGTTATTTCAGTTCGCAGACGCGCATTTTCGCGATTAACGCTCACATCCGTGTTATAATTATTATTTTATCAACAGGGGTGGCGATCGCTGGGAGTAAGGGGAGAATTAAACGAGTAGGAGTGTACGCAGGGGTAATTAGCACCAGAACTACCGGCCACTTTCTAGGCTTATTTAGAACACCACATATATCTTTAAAAAAAAGGGGGGAATAAGAGGAAATTTGAGTAAATCAAAATGGTGATCTATATATTGTATAAAAATTATGGAAAATCTGAGAAAATGCATCGTTATAAAGCACCACGATATTTTAAACGAACGACTGACTGTTTTGTCATTTTTCAGTCATTCTGACTGTTTTGGTAGTCTTTTTTTTAAATTGGCCTAGGACCTACTGTTTAAGGCGGGCTCGGAACCACCAGTTTTGGTACTTCTGGCGTTAATGAAAATGGAATTATCAAACTGGAAATATCGATGGAAAGTAGAGGCTAATAACGACTTCGATGGCGTTTTGTTAAGTGTTTATGTCCATTAATGATGACGCGAGACAAGAAAAATGTCGACGATGCATCGATATGATAAACTGTTTCAACAACTACTTCCTTCGACTCGTTGAACGTTGAAGAACAGATATAAATTGGTAAAAAAAAAAAAGGAAACTGGCGACACGTTAATAAGACCGATGTTTACGGAGAGAGAATCGTACAATTGTTTATAGCATGAACTTGTCTGAGGGGGTAACAATGGGAGCTCGGTGAGGCAAAAGTTTCGACGACGAGCAACTCTTCGCTATGGCTGAAACTTGTTGAATAAGCACGCGTAAAAAGAAGCGTGCACTCGCGTATTCAGGCCCCCTTTCACGTTTAGAAACGTAACCCGGGGCACGGTACAAAAGGTTTCGCTTCTCGGGGACGAAATTCACGGGAGAATAAGCAACGCGCCTATGCACGACGATCGTCCATTGTGAATCTTCGAAAATCGCACACTTGTTTCGGGCAGTTTTCGGATAAAGAAATCCGCCGTTCCGCCGATGATAATTCGGTCAAGGACGGGAGGGTGCGTTTAAATAGCCGCGCAAGGGGGTCGCGTGCTCGGACTCTTTGGAAGAAGCTTTATTTTTACACGTTAGCAAGAGCGATCGTCTGCGCACATGGGCGCGTGTGTTTTCCACGACATTAATAGCCCTCAAAGGTGAATGAAACGTGTCACCTGCGGGAGCGCAAATGCACTGAACCCCAGGTAAGAAGCGCCTGTGCGAAATATTGCCTTAGCATAAATCCATATAGGTTCCCGAGGGTAAATCGAAATATCGCATGTCGAGACGTCTTTTAAAAGTCTTCGAGAGGTACGGTTCGCGTTATTAGGTTGTGCCTTCCGGAGAACCGATCGAACACTTTACTCAAGGGAGCTTCGTTTACGGGGAAAAGCTATGAGGACACTCGACTCTTTAGAAAAATGTGCGGAAAGTACCCTTTGTGGAGTGAATTTATATCGTGGAAGAGGCAATCGAGTCTTGCCTCTCGCGTACGAGGGGATGCAGAGGGACGTAATTCGTGGCGAGGAAGAACGTGTAGGACAGGTGAGTGACACTGAGGTATGTCCTCTCAGATTTACCTGGCACTCGATAATCCGACATCTATCTTAATTAATATTCTGATTTCTAAAAGAACGTTTAAGGATCTTTGGTGTAACATGAGTTGATAGATAAATTCGATAGGATAGGATCAGAGACATCGAATGGGGTTGACATGAAATTTGGCACGGTAATCCTCGAATTTTAAGAAATATATCTAAAGTCACTGCTTACGAAGTAAGTTTGTAAATTGACTCGAGTCGTGGAAAGAACAATCGTGGAAACACGTTGAGTATATTCAAGGGTATCTTTGCCCTGTTGCTTGGCTCTCGACAGGATCGATACAAGAATTCGCGCAACCGATTCTATTTTCAGAAAAGCGTGTAAAAGTACCTCGCAAACGTAAGTTTACATGGAAATCGTGGTCGTGGACAGTTACGATAGCGACTGTGTAAGGTTATCCTCGCGTTTCTTCCCTTCGATACGGTCGATATCAAAATTCGTGCAACTACTTTAATACAAAAAAGAAGAACTCGTAAAGGTATTTCGCATAGGTGAGATTCACAAACGACTCGACATCTCGTAAACCAATAATAGAGACCGCTTAAGGTAGTCTTCACGTTTTTACCTGACCCTCCATACGATCGATACAATACCAAAATTCGCGCGACCACTATACCAAAGAAAAATCAAACGCACAAAACTACCTCTCACGGGTAAGATTCACAAACGACACGACATCTCGTAAACCAATAATAGAGACCGCTTAAGGTTGTCTTCACGTTTTTACCTGAACCTCCATACGATCGATACAATACCAAAATTCGCGCGGCCACTTTACCAAAGAAAAATCAAACGCATAAAACTACCTCTCACAGGTAAGATTCACAAAGGACTCGACATCTCGAAAAGCCACAAGAGGGGCCACTTAAGGTTATATCCTCGCGCTTTTACCTGGCTCTCGACAGGGCTGATACAGGATCCTAACTCGGACCAGCCGGCGTGTTGGTGCTGCCGCGATAACTGACCTATCCGACCGCGGCTCCAGGTGACGCCGCGGCGTCGCGGTGCCCACTGCAAGCTCACGTTCCATTCGGCCGCCCTCGAGACGCGCTCGCGACTCGTGCAGCTCCTCTCCTATTCTCGCACATCCCCGGCTATATATTTAGAAGTCCGCGCGCTTCGTCGGCGACGCCGGCTTTAATCACGATCCTCGACTATCCCGTGAGCCGACTATCTCCTCCCCCTCCCCTCTACGCCCTCCTCCTCCTCCTCCTCCTCGCCCCTTTCGCCCACCGCCTTACCCCAGGCCCTATTCACATGTCGCGCCGGACGAAACGAGAGTAACACACGTGTGCGCACGTGTGGAGGCCCGACAACGTGCGACACGTGCGGCCCAGCTCGGCAAATGTGGAATTATTTCTGCCTTTTGCCACGAGCCCCCTACCCCCGTAGCCTTACCCCCACCTAGGGGCCGTCATCCCCGTCCGACTCTTTCCTCGACGTCGGCGTCGACGCCAATGTCGGCGGCGCTTCGAGCCGCCATCCGAGCGGATTCAGAACGGCATTAAGGATCTCGCATTGTCAGCGAACGGAGGAGGCCTTCTGGGGCTATCGATCGAGGAAAATTACGCTCCGGCTTTTCGCGATCTGGATTTCTCGCTCTTTTTTTCCTCCCCCTCCCCCCTTTTATTCCCCTTCTCCTTTTCGCTGTAGCTATCTCTCTCTTTCTTGCTGCTTCTCTCTCTCTCTCTCTCTCTCGTTGTTTCTCTCTCTCTCGTGCTCCAGGGGGTTTTATTTCAGGGATCTCCGCTCCGGACGGAGTTCATCGACGACGCATGCGCAGCTCGATTCTTCCGTACCGAGGATCGCTCTTCGCGAAGGCTAGCGTAAGGCCTGGTGCATAAGATAAGGGTTGAGGCTCTCGCGCTTTATGCACCGGAGGCCTGTTAAAAGGCTTGTTTATTTGGAACGCGGTATCGAGGGGTAGGGGATATTCCGTGGTGTATTTTTTCGTGCTTCTGAGATGAGCGAGGAGTGAGGATGGGTATGATTGTTTAATGTTGAGTGGGTTGTAGGGGCAGATCGGCTGATAGTTTTTGTAGTTGTAGTTTTTGTAGGGGCAGGGATAGTTTTTGGTGATTTTCTTGTGGGTTATGGATGGGTGTGTTGGTTTAAGGACTGTTTTCCTTTATCCTCCTTCTATTTAAGAATATATTTAGTCTAGTATACACACCAGAAGTGAAACGATAAAGTTTACGATAAATTTAGCGTCAAAAAGTCTACGTTTAATTATCCACGCGCGATGTTGTATACGATATTCCTATTATCAAGTGCGAGTTTTCATACTACGATAAGAACACTGTTATTCAATACGTTTCTAAAGCGCGTTTTATTTAAATTCCTCAAACTCGCCAGAGGCGGAAGATAAACGCTTTCAAAAAGTAGATAGAGCGTTAAAGAGAAATATTGCACGTCGAAGGAGGATATAGAGGATTGACGAGATCGTTGGAAGCGACTGCTGACACGATTCGCGCAGTTTTCCAGAGATCGACGGAGCGTGTCGTGTCTTTTTTTTCAATGGCCCCCTGGAAAATTCCTCGTTGGCAACGCGCGTGCCCTTGTTTCCTCCTGTCGTGCAATCAAAGAGGAACGCGAGCTTCGCCGCTGCATTTTGATGGATCGTTACGGAAGTAATGCCAGGGGTATGGCGGAGTGTCCTCGGGAGTACGCCGAACGTGCGTGAGGTCGCTCATATATCGATCCAGGGAAATTATCCCCCTTTGAGAGCCTCGTAAACAGCGTTTTACTCAGCGCGTATTTTCCTTTCCTCCTCCCTCCTTTCTCTCTCCTCGAAGTCCCTCGAAAAAGTTCATCGACGCCGGACCTTCTGGCCCTTAGCTTCCCTCGAAGCACAAAGGAGATTCATCACCGCTTTCTGGCGGATTAACGATTCGCCATTGGCACCGTGCACGAGGATTTTAAGAGCCTCTCGCGGCAATCTGGAGGGGAATTACTCTCCAGGAGATTAAAACAGCCCGCTCCTATCCGCCGCCTCTCCCCTTTTTTCCCACCGAGCTCGCGAATTGTCACCGATAACGCACGTCCTTAGGTTCACCACTGTGTCGCTGGGGATAAATCCAGAGGTACCGACATCGTTGCAGGATTGGAGCGGCGGTTTCGACGGTCGACGAGGCTCTGTATCGCTTCAAAGTCCTCTCAGTCGAACATAACGAACGTGGCTGCTCTACGACCGTCGAAAGTTCGCGGTCGAATACCAGGAATTCTACGTCGTTTGAAAACTGGCGCCACTCCTCGCCACGAGGGACTTGTTAAATATCGCGCAAATCGTCACGTTAAACGAATACCTCAAACTCTTACTCCAAATTAATATACCCGATACTTTCTTGATTTTATCCTTAACTTAACGAATCTTAATATAGCCGATACTCCATATTCGTCCCCAAAATTCAGCACCAGCGATATTTGACTTCTTCGAAACTACGAACAACGCAAGTCTCGTATTCAGAATGGAGTCACATTCGGAATGGACTTCCTACATTTCTCTAATGAACAAGAGGAACCTGTTACGAAATAAGGTTCGCCAACAACAGGAGTAACTTGTTCGAAGAACGACGCGGCCCATTCAGCTCGAAGAGTCCGAGTACCGTCGCGAGGGCGTCACAGCGGGCACCCAATCCGATCTTTAGGCGCGCACCAGACGACAGTCGGTCCTCGACTAACTGCGCGACACGCTCTGACAACCGATAGACAGCCAGTTCTGATCCGGATCACGATCTGCCGGGCTGTGCTGGTAACCGACGTCGGGAAAGGACGTCGGTAATTCGCGTACTGGGCCTTCGAGTATCGATTTTCGCCGTAACACCGCGATTTCCTATTAATAACCGTGCCAGTTATCGGTTATTTCCGTTGCACGATGGGAAAATAGGGAGGGGGAGAGCGCGGAGGGTTGTTACGGGATTTTACAAGCGCCGCAAGAATGTCCTCGCCAGCCAGCGAGGCGCCTCGTTATTTCAGCGGCCGGCCGCCAGTTTTTCCCGATATCGGGCCGCCTTCGACAGTGGCGATCGCCTTTGTGCGGGCCTCGACTTCGAAAGCGGCCGCCTTGTCGATCGATCGAAGCGCCACTCCGAGTAATGAATTCCCAATTACGGGAATAACAATAAGATAGCTCCTCTCGGCGAGCTTTTAACAAGGACCGAAGTTGTCCTCGGTTTTATCAGGTCGCCCTCACTATTGTGCTAATCGATTGGCGCACCTGTCGTTTATCGGAGAGCCAAACTATTCGCACGATGGCCGTGTTTTCTGTGAAAAGTTTTCAAAGCGAAGGGCGAATCGATTCTTGGGATTTTTTTCTTTTTATAAAAGTGTGGTTTATCGATTCTGTACTATTTTTTTTTATATAGCGTATATACGTATACATCGTGCAAAGGAGAATTTAAATACCCAAAGAGAATTTTGATTCTATATATAGTGTATAATGTTTATATAGCGTATACGGTGTATCAATTCTTGGCACTTCGTAGAAAAAGACAGTACATCGATTCTCGCCCTTTTCTATCGAAAGATAACTCACGTCAGTTTCCATAAAGAGATAGGATATCGATTCTTGCTATTCTCTATGAAGAAGATGGTACATCGAGTTCTCGAAATGGCGTTTGTAAGATTCCGCCGATAATCAGAATCCGGGAGTATCGGGTGAATTTCAGGATGGCCTCCAGTGCTTTGACATTCCGATATTTCTAAGGTATCCCAGTATTTTCAGGGATCGATATTCGTTTTCGGTCCCGTTGTGCTTCTGAAAGCCGCGAGCCGGCTGGCTGGTGCTCTTATATCCGAAGAAAGCGGCCGTCGATCGATCGAAATGGTACGCCGGCTAATGGACTCCCAATTGTGAGCCGCGCACGGAGACGGTATTGTCGCGTAGTTTGTATCGATCGCTCGTTGTGCCCCCCGTGGAATTCTAGAAATCGCCTCGACGCTGGCAATTAGCGCCCTGTCGTTGAACAAAGCGACCGGCCGATTTAACACGTTATTCACCGCTCACGGATTTTACACCCCGCCAAAATAATCCCTCTGCTTAATTTCAGTGATAATCGATAGCCCGGAGGAAGCTGCTCTTCCGGAAAGCCCTTTACGGAAACTTCGATTAGAATTAATCGGAAGAATTAGTTGGCTTTGATTAGCACGATTCCTACCGGCTACTTTCCAGACGCGTTTACAATGTACTAAGTATATCCTCAAAGAAAAAGAGGGCGAGAAAAAATGAGGATATATTCATATATCGATTCTTATGCTGTAAGAAAATCACGAAGAATCTCAGAAGTCTGAAGATTCTACAATTTAAAAAAAAAAACACTGACTGGTAGGAATAGTATTAAAGTTGGACTTAATTACAAGTCTTCGATCACTATCGACAAATCTGATCGAGCTGATTAATTTCCACGCCTTTAAGATGTCCGCGAAGAATCAACTTATCATTTAAATCCCTCCATACAGAACCAACTCGAGCAAGCTAAATTCCAATCCGATCTCTTTCACGGATCGATAACTCGCTTCGAGACCTCCGAGCCTCTGAGAAACCGTGTCAAACCTCAATAACGTTTATTCTCGTCGCATTGTATTCCACGTAATCGCCTTTTAATCGCCTATCCGATAGCAAAGCGCGTTTGACCGCCGATGAACCATCATCATCAAGACACCCGGCTGGTACACGAAGACCGAACTAACTTCGACCATCGAAAAAACGCTATTTCCATCCCACGAGCCCATCAGGTGCGCGCATTCCTCCTGGAGTTTTCAGCCCGCCTCTCATAAGCGAAGCCGCTTGCGGAGACCAGGGTACGATTCGGCCTCCTATCGAGCGCAGGCTCGAAAATCGACGCGAAAGTTTGGCCGAGTTACTTCGCGAATGCATCGCTGAGATAGGAGGCGAGGTTTTATGGGAACAGAGGGAACGTATCGAAGATCGTTGCGCCGGAATAAGCCCTCGGGCTTGAAAGCTCGCGATAACGGTGGTTCATGCTCGTGGATGGCCGGGCTTTGGGCGAGTATGAATGCTGGTTCGGGTGAGATCACGGCTTTGTAACGGAGTAATAAGCTTAAAAGCTCGGGGGCAAACTCTTCGCGCCCCTGGACAAGGAAGTTGTCACCTAGTTAATTGCTTTCAAAAGCGCGCGCGCCCCGCGAATGCGTTTCTCCGAGGTCAGTCACCCCGGGAGAGTGTTTTCTGGAAGCGCCCTTTGACCAGTCCTTGGGATGGGAGCGTGCGTGCGCTCACGATCGCGATGAGAATTATTGTAGTGTCTTGTTTGGGAATTGGAAGGAGGAAATAGAATGGAAAAAGGTCGGTTGTGGTTTTTATATGGTAGATTTTTTAAATGTATGTGCTGTTCTTTATATTGGAATTGGTTTGAGACGTGGATTATCCGGATTTGTGTATGAGAAGTTTCTGACGTAGGATATGTTTGGGAGTTAAGTATTTTCTACGCCTTGTCTTTCTACCGCCTTTGATTCGAGGTTCGATAGTTTGAAATGCCTATCTCGTCGTCATATCCAGATTTATCCACATCAAACTACAACTGAAATAAAGTAATCGACGATCACGATCTTTGGAGCTTAATACAATAGACGCTCTCCTTCTCCCTCGTATCACGGTGTAAACCCAATTAATTCACGCAATATTCACAATCATCAATTCCCCGAAACCAAGAATCAGCCTTCATAGACAAAAGTCTCGAATACAATTCCAAACCTATCCGCACTAAAGTATAAAAAAAAAATAAAAAACAATCATCAACCACGATCTTTCGAGCTTAACCCAATAGACGCTTTCTCTCTCTCTCTCTCGTATCACAGTGTAAAGCCAATTAATTCACGCGATGTTCACGATCATCCATTCTACAATAGGAAACCAAGAACCCAAGTCTTCATAGACCAAAGCCTCGAATACAATTCCAAACCTATCTACACCAAAGTATAAAAAAAAAATAAAAAACAATCATCAACCACGATCTTTCGAGCTTAACCCAATAGACGCTTTCTCTCTCTCTCTCTCTCGTATCACAGTGTAAAGCCAATTAATTCACACGATGTTCACGATCATCCGTTCCAGGGGGTCATGGATCGAGGCCTGCGTAGACTTAAGCAGCGGATACTTCCCCCTTCGATCGGCCATCCTGGCGCGCAGGAAATGTGACGGAACGGATACGGATTACGTAATGTCACCGAAGCAACACGTACCGCGCGTTGTCGTAGGAAGAGGTCTCAATGAATGGGCTCACGAGGACGCGGATACTACGAGGCCGCCGCCGCGAACGAAGGCACATCGTGGCGAGGTTATCGCGCCGGCTCCACCCGCGCGTCACAACACGAGACCTGATCGATATGAGGAACCGAGGAGGACCTACCATCGAAACGTGCTGGACGCAAGTCTTGAGATAGCTGGGCCTCCCTCTCTCCTCCCTGCACACCGATTATTCAGAATTTGCAACAGCTGCCCATAAACCGCGGCTAGCAAAAAATAATCAAAAGGAAGAACAGAGCGAGGAGACTCCCTTTGGTGATCGGAAATTAATGAACCCGAGTTAAGAACCTGGCGAGCTTCATATTTTTTCTCTTCTTTAATTTTCGATCGCTAAGGAGACTGTATTACTTTGGATCTTTCGATTCTGTTTTATTTTTCATTTTTGTTATCGTTGTTAGGTGCTGAAAAATGATTAAAAGAAAGAAGAGAGCGAGGAGACTCTCTTTAGTGATCGAAAATTAATGAACCTCAGTTAAGAATCTAGCCAGCTTCTCGTTTAATTTTCGATCGCTAAGGAGACTGTATTACTTCCGATTTTTCGATTCTATTTTTTTTATATTCTTTGTTACTGTTGTTTGGTGCTGATGACTAAGGTCATTCAGTGTGGGATTTAGTATTTAAGTGTAGTGTACAATATTACATAGAAAACTTTCAAGAGGCGATATTTGAACTTGGATTACTCGTGAATAAGCCCGAGCCTCTATTCACGCTCTGTATACATTCAGCGGCGTCTTTGGATTTTAAACTAGTATTGAGCCGCGTCGAGAATGTAGGCCTCGAATGAACGGGATGGCATGAAGAACCGTGACTTTTGTCGCGATCGAGGATGTATGTCCTAAGGAAATGACAAAGGCTGCCTCGCTGTGTAAACCGCTTCTTTGCATTGTGCGCAAAAAAGAATTGTGCGCAAGTGGGCAAGAGTTCGGTATCTTTCCTCCTATTGATCGTATCGAATATTCAGCTTCGAGCAAGTTAGAGGATCGGCCAGTTGGCGAGGCATCGTTTTTCCATGGGTCTGAATAATTTTTATCCCTTAACAATGCACGAGTTCGTTGTCCGGCGTGTATTTAAAGCCGGCTTCTCCATAATGTACATCCGCGGATTATTTTTCGAGCAATGCTGCGGATATTTTAAGCGGGGACTCTCAGGACCGCATTGAAGTAACGCGAAAGCTTTTCTATTGATCGGGGAAAATTACTCTTTGGAAGGCTCGAGAGGGAGGCTCGCTTTGCGATGAAAATTATTCCTCGGCCCTTTGAAACGATCATTGATAACTCATGGCCTCCTCGAAGCGATTATTTCTAATCCCTCGTTTTATCGCGTACAATATTAACACTAGAACCACTTTCTGATCTTTAAAATAAAAATGGGGAGAGTAAAGGGAACTTTCAGTAAATCAAAGTAATGCTCAAAATACTGTATGAAAATCGTGGAGAATTTCAAAAAACGCATCTTTATAAAGAGCTACGATTTTTTAAAGAAACGACTGACCAGTCGTTTCGACTGTTTTGATAGTTCCGGTGTTAATGCAAATGGAATTATTAAACTGGAAATATCGATGAAAAGTAGAGGCTAATAACGGTTTCGATGGCGTTTGGTTCTAGTGTTTTGCCAGTTCTAGTGTGAAACTGCGATGTATCCTTAAAGATCAGCGAATGTTAAGAGATTAAAGCGTGGATTCACCAAAATGTGCCTTAATCGCGTGGTTTATTTGGGTCGAGTAACGGGCCGCCTCGTTGCTCGCGGTTAAAATATTTTTTGATCCACTTGCAATTTCATTCCACGAGCGCCTCCCGCGAGAAATGAGGGCAGGATTGAAGCATCGTTGTCTCCTGTCGACGATCGTTCCCGGGGAAACGCGAGGGATGCTTTTTTTCTCTCTCTCTCTCTCTCTCTCCTCTCGTTCAGCGCTGAAAGTAATGTAGGTTACGCGGCAGAATTTCCAGCCCTCGGAGATGTTAATTTTCCATCTTTGACCAATTAACTGTTTCAGATATTAAACGGACTGAGTCTGCGAAATGAAAGTCGCGAATCTCCATGTTTCTTTACTCGGCATTTTGCTTGGCGATGGAGATTCTTTGATTTGCCGCTCTGAGGCATTTAATCGCACGCCAGGGTTTATTTTTCGAACGGCTTGATTTAAGATGATATTATATAATAGCCTTATAATTGGCAACGGTCCTTAGCTTCTGTCGCGTGCAGAATAGGGATTTTTTAAGTCACTTGGAATAATTATTCGAAATCATTCTCGTAAGATTATTTTTGCTTGCGATCGAACTCTGGTGTCGATTCGAATTTTCTCGGGGAATATTTTGATCAGTGGGTAAAATGTTTGGAGTTACTGCTTCGACCAGGTTGTTAAAATCGTGCAATTAAGCTGCGGATATTTTAGCCATGCCTACTTTAAGTATGTACATCCTCCTTCGCTTTCAACCATTCAGGATCCGGGAAAAGGGGGATTTCGCATACGAGAGATAAGCCTGCAGGATCAATGCTCTACGATGGAATGCATATCTACCTTACGCATTTCTCAGCTACGTATCAAACCTCGCAAGCAAGGCCCTCCTCTCGACTCACGTCCACGTGGAGATCCCCCGGAATTTCAAATCCTCAGCAAAATTGACCCAACGTCACAAAATCCCAACCGCGACTCGAGCCTAACCCACGAACCATCTCGATTCCTCCCTCATCCCCAACCAAAAAACCTCCACACAAAACCCACAGACTCCCCCAATTCACTATCGATTACTCAAAAAGAAACCAACAAAACGATCCAATCTCGATTCCTCAACCATCCCCAACCAAAAAACCTCCACACGAAACCCACAGACTCCTCCAATTCACTATCGATTACTCAAGAAAACCCAAGAAAACTCTCGAAATACCCCACAACCCCGAGGATCCACACTACAATCCCAAACCCCCCTCAATATCTCAAACAAGAATACCCAATAACCAAGCCACGAACACAAGAATCTGTAGATTCTCTATTCCAACCACGAGAAATCCCTTCTAAACCTCCAGCACGGTTCACGCGAGTCGCTTACATCGAGCGGAAGGACACTCCGAAGGGGTTTTCGGCAGCACACGATACATCAATTTCGCCTTTACCTAAGCCCCTCGGGTCAACGCTCTAAGCTAGTGTCGCACATGCCCCAGGTGCATTCCAGGGGGGGGAGGCGAGGACGTCCAAGGCACCTCCTTGCACTTTACTCCAGCCCTGGCCTAGGTCGCGCCAGCTCGAGGCACACGGGGTGTCAAGGATACCGCGCGCACGCCGCGGAGAAGGCGCCTTAAGGCCGCGAGGAACGACGCCTCGGAGGAGCCATTGGCGGCCGCGAGATAATCGCTTTGAGCCGCGGCGTCACAACAAACCGCTGCCGGAAGTGCAGCCGGATCGATTCTGGGCCGGCCGGTCGTGGACCTCGAAAAGGCTCCTCGTCGAGGTGCTGCCACGGCACCCGGCACGAAACACGGCCAGACTGCGTGGCGACCACCTGTGAGCTTCGTGCCGGCGCCGGCGTCGCGACGCCCACGTACCATCCATCGACCCGTCCAACGTCCCTGTTCCATCTCGCGGCGCTTGGAGAGCCGCGTGCCACCAGGTTGGCCAGCCGCTCCGCTGCTCGATCGCTTTTTCTTTGGCGGCACTCGCGGGAAATTCGATTTTCCATTCGTTCCAAGGCAATCCATTCGATGCTGATTCCTACTGGATCGTTTAATACTAGAACTACGAGCCTTATCCAATGTCTTTCTGGGTATATTTAGAACACCATGTACGTCTTTAAAAAAAAAAGGAAGAGTAAAAGGGAATTTCAGTGAATGAAAATGATGAAAGGAAAATTGCGCGTGTATTAGGAATAATCCAAATGCGTTTATTCTTTCTTTTTTTTATTGTAGAACAAAATAATGATAAAGGAAAACTAATATTCGTTTATAATAGGATATAAATAAGAGAAATAAAAGTTATGTTATGACAACATTGTTAATAACACAAGCGCATTTTATTTAAGCCACTTACGTATGAAGAGTTCAATCGATAAAAGAAGACCGAATGGAGAATTGAAATAAACGTGGATTACTACCTCCTTAAATCAAAAATTACCTCTATGTTCTTCAATCGATAGAAATTACTCGAGCGATCTTTAACAAAAATCCGTTGCATATAAAATATTTAAAGCGCGATAATCGTATTTCTTAGGAGTTGCGGGCCAAGATCGAGAGTTAGATTTATATATGGTGAATTCGATATTCAGCATCGATAGCTGTGGTAGGAATTAGTACCGTGACGGATATATGATGAAACGTGCCGTTGCATGGCCGCACAGTTTCTTGCGGTAATAATGACGATAAGGATTAGCGGTTGGAAAAATGCCGGGGGCCGTGCCATTTAATTTCCCAAAGACGATTGGCTGCAAATTGAAATATTTTACACTCGCCGGCTGCGTGACTATAATGGAATTTATGGATCCGGCAAATTGCAAGCGGAAGGCTGTAATTGCGGTAATGACGGTACTTATAACTATTGTCCTTCCTGCGCCGTATTTTCAGCCGCGATGTCTGAGTCTCCTAATCCCGTCCGCCATGGCGGACGCTTCTACCGAAAAAAGTACAAAATCTAGAGGCGCAAAGTACGAAGGACGCGCGAGCTGGAAGAAATCAAGAGCATCGATACTTTGGATGAAGGAAACTCTATTCGGATCGTCGAAGTAAAAGTCGCGCGTACTATTTGCTTCGCAGCTAGACTTTGGGCGCGGCGTCCAAAAACCATCTGTTCTCAAGGTTACTCCTCCGCATCGCTCATATTGGACGGCTGGAAAATATTTCTCCATTTCTCCAACCGTACTTTGTTGTCGTAAGAAAAAGTGCGGGTAATCCTTCTCTGTCTCGCGCTGGCAAAAGTTTTATTTGGATTTATAAGGAAACAAGTATTCGAGGGGAAAGCTAGTATCGCTCTTTGCATGAAATTCGAATAGGATGTGAGAAGGATTTCCGTAATAAATAGCTACTAGAAGCCAAACGAGTATTTCAGAGGAAGTATCGCTCTTTGCATGAAATGCGAATACGAAATAAGAAGGATTTCCGTAATAAAGAGCTACTGAAAACGAAACAAGTATTTCAGGAGAAAACTAGTATCGCTCTTTGCATAAAATACGAATAGAAACTAAGAGGGCTTTTCGTAATGAAGAGCTACCGGAAGCCAGACGAATATTTCAGGAGAAAACCAGTATGACTATTTGCATAAAATGCGAATACGAAGATGGATTTTGCGATAAGGAACCACTGTAAAGGTTCGCGTTTTCGAACGCTCCTCGCTCCATCGCACACTCGCGTTTCCAAGTAGAAATCCCCTCAATTCGCATCGGCGATTACCTTATGTTCCATTAGAAATTATCGCAAGGCGCCGCGAACACTTTCACCTCGCGCGCAAAAATCGAGCTCGAGGATAAGAACAATGCGGAGAAACGATGGAAAATCCGAGTTACTGGTTTTACGCTACTCACCGCCATGGCGAATTTGATTGCCGGCCAAAGTCGCTCGTTAAGATCAGCTTCCACGCTCCTCTCCTCCACTGCCCTCCTCCTCCTCCTCCTCGAAACTGTACCACCTGCTAACCGCGATTTCTACAGCCTCACGATGCCCCTCGTATCTCGCGAACGTTAATGAACTCTCCTAGACGAGGCTCGTCCTTCTTTCTCGACGATACTCATCGTATCTACCGCACATCGAGAGTCCCTCGAACATACGTTTATCCTGCACGATGCACGGTTTTCCCCTCCGCGACACTCTTTCGAAGCTCTTCGAAGGTTCACGCGTGCGAAGAAATTCCCCTTTTCAATGATCTCAATGCTCCGGTCTTTATCGAAGCCTTGATCAAGTCTACGAAAGTCCACGAGTCTATATAAGAACAGTCTTTATCACTTCTCGTGGACACAGTGCAGTTTTGTTTTTTCTCGGTATACGTTTCACGAATCGATATTGCGAGGAGCCTTAAAAATGGACGGAGCAGAAGATCGTTTTTCGATGGTGGCGCGAGGATACTCCGTGCGCTCGTGAAATGGAGCAGCTGTGTACCGAGGCACTCGCGTCACGGTCGGCGGCTCGCACGCGAATAATCGCGGCTTTATGATGGGTGCTCGATACCTCGTCAGGATCCTTTCTCTTTCCGAATCGTGGGACGCCCGTGGGCTCCCTTGGAACTCGAGCTCCCCGCGCGGAGAAATATTTACATCCACGCTCCTTCCTACTCTTCCTTCCGCGCTGCTCGCCCTTACTTTGTTTATTAACCTATCCGTTGGTAGTTTAAGTCCACCGTAACTTTTTATTTTTAAAGACACTTTAAGTAAAAATTAAATATCTCGATGTGAGCGTAAATAGACAGTTCACTTTCGAAACAAAGGGTTCGAATAAAGGTTACTAGAGAAATTAAAGAATTCTTTATATATTCCTGGAATAATGATATTTTATGGACGGAGATTCTGAGTTTATAACAGCGACAAGGGTCGAGCAGTGTCTTAGCAGTTCCAGTATTTTCGATTTGATCATATTTTTAATTGTTGGATATTGCTCGACTATTTGACTCGATTTAAATTTACATCTGCACCTTTATATATTCCTACGTCCTTGTATTTAATTCCTCTTTCTCTTATTCGTCTTTTAAGGGAAAGGAGAAGAACGATCTTTGGAATACACTTTACGCTTCACACTTAATTCGCGATAAGCGTTAGAATGAAGATCACTATTAGAGTAATATTCTAAGAAATACTTTGCCTCGTTTGCCAAAGTTCCTATACTCTTACGTTTCTTTAATCCACTTAAATTATCATCCAACGTTTCCATAGTTACGTTTCTCTAATCCATTCAATTACTCTCTAATCGTTTGTCTTTATTTTTTAAAAAAGAGAGCGATGGGTAAAGTAAAGTCGTATAGAAAATACGATGTTCATACCAAAGGAAGGAACCGATTCGCATCGAGCCGCAGAGCGAATTCCTCGCCTTGACCAAGCGACTGAGAACCTCCTTGGTAAGCGTCCTTCTCGAAAATTTGAGGATCGATTACGCAGTCGAGGCTGGCGGTCGAACAAGTGCAGGAGGGAAGGAAGAGCAAGAGGCGGTAGGAAGAAGAAGAAAAAGGGCGCGCTCGCATTCGGCGAGGCCGTGCATCCCTTCTCTTTCTCATTTTCGGCGACCCTCGTGCACGTTTCCCAGGTCTCGAAACCGTGTAGTTCAATGCCACGGCCTGGTGAACGTAGACACCCGCTATACACGGTGCTCTTAAAGCGCTTGACCAAATTTCGAGGAGCTCTCTGCACAGATCGTATCGATAAAGAAACGCGTATACCTTTTCCACGATCGATATTTGTCACACGATTTTTGTACATGCAGTTTTTGATACCTTCTCGAGGATCGATACCGCAGAGAGCGGACGTTGCAAAAATGCGGCGTTCCTGAATTTTTGTACATGCAGTTATTGGTATTAGAGGAAAGTTTTAAAATGCAGTTTGATTTTAAGCGCATAAAAGTTTTAAATGCGTGAAATGCAAGCTCGTAGTTATGTATAGAAGTTTGTAAATTGCCTGGTTGGCATCAGTAATAAAATGCGCTCGTAATGTTGCGTCAAGCTTTTTGCGAATATTCTATGTATAACGTATATTCGCGGATAAACGGGGCTTTGCGTTTTATTCGATGAACCTTGACTCGATTTTTGGCTTCGTTGTGAATTATTGTCGGTCGATAAAGTCAGGGTTATTGGACTAATTCATCGTTGAGCTACTGCCCGGCTATAATTGTAAATTTAATATAACAATGAATTATGAAAGAGACTAATAAAAAGCGACGATTAATAATTTCCCCAAAATAAATTTAATAAAATAATGAATTATAAAGAAAGCTAATAAAAGGCAACGATTAGTAATTTCCCCAAAATTATCGTGAATAATTTTGAAATTTAATAAAACGTGAATTATGAAACAGGCTAATCAAGGGCAACGATTAGTAATTTCCCCAAAATACTCGTCTATAATCATAAATTTCATAAAACGATAAATAATAAAGCAGGCTAATCGAGGGCAACGATTAGTAATTTCCCCAAAATTCCGAGTAATTATTTTACAATGGGTCAATGCGCAATTCGTGCTTCTTACGCGAGTTCATTAAGCGCAACCGTCGTTATCTTGTAATCCACAATCGTAACCAGTATCCAGGCATGTTGGTAAATAGCTCGAATTGCGACGTTATTATCCCTGCCGTTACGTATAGCCGCACCTGATGCGTTTGTTACACGCAACCCCACCGTTGAAAATCGATAATGCTTGCGCTGAAATTGTTTTCTTGTAAAGTCATTGACCGCAAAGCGTCACGGGGGCGGCTTTCGCGCCTTTTATTTACGCTCAGGGCGTCGAAAATGATCGAGGGCCAAACCATAAATTCTGCAATTGGCCGCGATCGTTCTCGAGAGGGGAAAAAAAAAATAGCGACAGAGTGCACAAGAGGCTAAGCGAACAGCAGCTTTTTTGCAGGTCTTCGCGCAATTTGTACGCCTAAAAAAAAACCGCGTGGTTTTACCGTCGATGCAACCAGCATCGACCATTTTGATCCTGGATCGATTTAATTCTCCACAAAGCACCAGTTTTATCGGAGTAGCGCTTTACCTCGTCGAAGCGCGGGAAAGATGTCCGACTCCGCGTGCGAATATTCATAGCGGCACTATAAACAAACTCACGGAAGGATCCTCTCTAATCGCACAACGATCGATTGACACACTGCATAATTAAGCGCTCGTTGATTATGAGAGACCAGTGGATACACTATCTATATTAATCAACACACTCCAATCCAGTACTATTATTTTATTTATCCCCCTCGATATTCCTTCCTTTATTTTACTCTACAAAAGGAAACCAAAGACCCCCACGGACCACCAGCAAAATACTCCCCGCCACATTAACACTAGAACTACCAGCCACTTTCTGGGCGTATTTAGAACACCACATACATCTTAAAAAAAAGGGGAGAGTAAAAGGAAATTTCAGTAAATCAAAATGGTGATCTAAATACCGCATGAAAATCGTGGAAAATCTCAAAAAGTACATCCTTATAAAGCAGTACGATTTTTTAAAGGAACGACCGATCAGTATTTTCGGTAATTCTAGTGTCAATCGGCATAAACTTCCTCTCTCGATAAACAATTTCCCCAAGAAGCAGCAAACCGAGGCGATCGATGAAAATCGAGGACTCGATACAATCCCCCTGATCCCGCGCTGTGCATACATATCTTACACCACCTGGCTATACGTCCCGAGATATCGCGTCGCAGGGCGCACCGCCAGGTGTGCAGCGTGGCTCGGAATTTCGATCCGCCGGCAACGAGAATAGAACCGCGGCCCATCCTTCCCTTTCGATCCACCTTCCGCGAGAGCCACGCATTGTTTACACCAGCGCAAGAAGCGACCATGGCGCGTGCACGGTGGCGCGTGTCCAATCTCTCTCGAGGATCTCTCCGAAGCATCGTGACCTGCCATTTTCCACGCCACTCGCCCCCACCCCCCTCGCGAGTAGTCACCAAGGGTCTAGGAGGTGCGAAGCCCTCATCGGGGAGGTACTCACGGTTTCATCAATCGAGGATCCTACTGTCCGCGGGCGCCATGGGTCAGAAGCGGATCCTCTGTCTCCGGAGAGGCTCCCCTGCGTCCTCCTCGCGGCAACCTCCTCTCCTCTCCTCTCCTCTCTGCGCCCTCACCACGGAAAGAATGCCTCTGCGATCGGCCGGCCACGGCAACGTGCTCGTTCCACGGCGTCGCTTTTCCCGGTGTAAACAAGTAGTACGGAGCTTGCGCCCTGTCCGGAAGCTTCGCCGCGAAGCACAGGGAGCTTTCTGTCCCCGTGCACGCGACTTCTGCGCCCCCACCCTCCTCCTCCCACCGGCGTCCTGCCTGCCCCCGGCTCTCCTTCGCCCTCGGTTACACACTCGTGCCCTCGGAAGTTCGGCCGTATTTGCCGGCCCTTCGCCCCCAGGCGCGCGATCCACGCTGTAATGGCGACGCTCGTTGCCTATGGGGGTCGCCGCGCGAAGCCACCCCCATGCAATGGGAAGCGCGATCAATACCTTAACCCTCGCGATACGCTTTTCCGCTCCGCGACGCCTCCCCTCGCGCCTCTTCCCGCTTCTCCTCCTAGGCTCGATGCTACTCGCTGGCACTGCTAAGGCGGTTCGCTTGTCTCGTCGCCTCTTGGAGTCGTGCCTTGATTCTTGGTCGAGGGGTTCTTGGGTTTTTGCGGGGACAGAGGGGGGGGGGGTGGGTGGTGCGGAGTGGGGTGTTTGTTTGTTGGGTTGTGTTATGGATAAGGGATGGTTTTTGGTTTGGATCGATGGGGGGTTGGTTGGTCGATCGAGTTGGTTAATACTGGGACTACCAAAGCAGTAAAAATGACTGGTCGGTCGATTTTTTAAAAATTCTAGTGTTTTATAAGGATGTATTTTTTGAGATTTTCGATGATTCTCAGGCGGTATTTAGATTATCCTTTTGATCTACTGGAATTTCCTCTTACTCTCTTTGTTTTTTTTTTGAAGATGTACGTGGTGTTCTAAATATGCCCAGCTGGTAGTTCTAGCGTTAACTGAGGTGTGTGTGGGTTGGTTTGAAAGTTTTCTTTTGGTGGTTTTTATACTTATGGTGGGGGATAGATGGTTATTGTTGTTTGTGAGGATTTATTTGGAGGAGAATTAGTGGCTGGTTGAATAAAAATGTGATGCTTGTTTACTTTGGCTTGTGTCTGTTGTAGGATTATTTTGATGTTATTCCTGATGTTGCGCGATAAATTTTGGGGTTAACTGATTAAGGGTTAGAAGCGTGAGGTGGAGTGGGTGTTCGTTTATTGCGTTGTGTTATTGATAAAGTGGTTTATTCGTTGCTTTGGTTCTTGTAGTTCAACTCTGGTGGTTGGCGCTTGCTTAAGGCGCTTTAAAATTTGCCGAGCTAAGATACATGCGTGACATAGATTAGCTGTCTCTTCATCACGTCTGCGCCAAGATAGCGCCTTTGGTTCTATACATCGTACTACCGTGGTCGACTCTTGTATAACCCTTAAAAGCCTCATTTTCCAAATATGTCGCTCGTTCAATACGGTGGTAAAACAAAGCCTCATATTGTTTGAACAATTTTCACAGCTGACGTTTACTTTTTTAACTTATATTCAAAAGAACATTATACAATGACAACATACATACAGGCAAATATCAAAAACAAACCAATTACAAGTGCACAATCCGATTTAAAAATTCGGTATGCAATTTAAAATTTAGGACATTCAAAGATTAACTTATTTTTGACTTATGCTAACATAAAATCGCGTGAATCACATAAGCTGGATCACGCCAATTCGTTTCTGCGAAGGCTGAAAATTACTCCAAGATTTCCTGCTTAAAGCGCGTTCCCCATTAATGGAATTAAAGCGCACAGCTGCCATGGGGAAATACGAGACCAATGCGCACGGTTTAATTCACTCCGCTGCTACGTCTCCATGAGAGTGATTCCTCTAAAATCTTAACGCGTTTTCCTACCCTGACCTTTCGACTCGAGATGGAAGTTCGTACAATTTACGAGATACCCGGAGGGCGGATCTCCGAGTCGCAGCAAGTGGGATAGGCCGCGTTAGGGATGATAAGGACCCTCTGTTAGCGAGCCCTTATCTCCTTCACCGACCAATACCCAAGCATTTGCACGATCAACCTTAACGATGCGCACCATCCACGACATTCCAGGAACACGATAAAAAAAAGTGTAAGAGGGACGACTAAGCCTTCAAACGTGCAAGAGGAAAACGCGCTTAATTAAGAATAGAAATAGTGATATATAATTAAATTGAGTGGTGAAGGAAATTTACTGGTGAAGAGGCTCGCTATCACTGTGTGTTTATTTTTAAAATTTATTTTAGTATTGCTTACAGATGATCATGATTGTTTAGTCTTAACAGAAATATTTAATCGAAGCTGTCTTATGTCCTGTTAATTAATAATTGTATATTTTATATAAGAGTAAGAATATATACTTGTTTATTGGAGTTAGGAGACCATCGTTTCCACGTTATTGAACAACCATGAAAAAGCTCGAGCTTAATATTGTACGTTTTGGTCAGATAATACAGGGTTGTACTTAATGAAGACAGAGGGTCTGATACCATCGATCTTAAAAGCGAGAAATAGAATCGATGCACCACTGCGCGTGAACTATTGGAAAACTGTCGATCTTATTTATTAAAATAGACAGATAAACGATTGTTTTATGTTAAATATATATAACATTATACGAGGTGTATCGGCCAGTGTAAAAAAACATAAATTCGGTTAATCAAGGTTAAAATAAAAATGCAAAGACGACACTTTTGGGACAATCTAATATACGGCGTGTCCCGAAATTTTCGCAACAAGTAATTTTCATAGAAAACAGATTTATAATAAAAAATTGTACATTTTTACATGGCATGTCGAATAAATTCGACTTTGCTGGCGGATCATTTGTCACGACTCTCGAATCTTGCGTGAATTTTGGAACACCCCCTATCTTTCTCCTCCATCGTTCATCCCTGAATTCTTGTTTAATGGCGCCAAAGCGGTCAAGCTTTGGACTGCGTTCCTGCGCGAGGATCGATTTTTTAGCATTCGATTGAAACACCCCGGCGTAGATACGCGGGGGATGAGTACTCCCCGCAGTTTGGCGGCTAAAATGCACCCTCCTCTGGGCTCGACAACGCCCACGAGGGTCGGATTTAGCCCTTAATTACGGGGACGAGCCGTACGAGCGATCGACTGCGCGGTCCTCTTGAACGAAACGAGGGTTTACGAGGTGCTCGACTCGTAACGGAGGAAACGATTATTCCCTAGCCCTGGATTATTTTCTACGAGCCATTCGATAAGCCGTCCCCGACGCCTGGCTCGCGTGAAACTGGATACTCATTCGAGGACTCTCTGAAGATCCTCGAGCAACGACAAGAGATTCGGAATAAGAAGGATCTGGGAAAGGAGTCGATTGGTTTGTCAAAGGAATCAGGTAGATTGCTAAAGCGGCAGGTGTTCATTTTATTATCCTCTTGGATGCGTGAAATAAAATACGATTAATATTATACAAGTTTTTTTCGCTGTATTTCTCGCATATTATATTCTGGGTGGTAAATAAGTATGAATGTTGAAACTTTATTGGATTAAGAAAGCGTAAATTTTAGTTAAGAAAACAATTCAGAGTTAAGGAAATGTATATTCATGTTCTGCAGGATTGTACGATAATGAAAATAAATGGATAAAGGTTTGATAAAAAAAATTAAAGAATAATGAAGTATGATAGAAAAATTGTACGCACCGGGAAAAATATTTGCGTTTAGGATTAAGCGTGATAATTAAAGAGGAGTTTTTTTTTCCACCGCTCTTTTATTATCGTTACGTTATTCTGAAGATTATTATCGTCGTTACTATTTATAGACTTCGTATCGGTTGTACGCGATGGAACGTCGACCGTCCCTCGCGCTTGTTTTTCTTATCAGTTGGACCGATAAACACTTTCCTTATTCACGTTTCTATTGTAAGGATAAAGAATACAAATTGCGCTTTATTATTAGACTTTTGTATTTATCGATGTTTGTGTCAAAAAGAAGGATAATTCGTGTTTCTCTAAATAATATAAAAACGTATGAAATTATTTATAGACGATGCTGCAAGTACGCGTAAGAATTAGTTTGATCGATGAACCCGGGACAAATTTTGCGTCTTCTCCTTTAATTCCTCCCGAGGTTAATAAATTTCGACGCGGGGGAAAAAACTCCGATAATTCATTCTCTCGATAATTCGCTCGTCGATACGAGGAACAGGAAGGATGCGAAAAAAAAATCTCCTCCCGTGGTATTACGAGAGGTGACTTTAGCCGGATCATAAAACCGCTGTTGGCGGAAAAGCGCGACGACTATACAGGTTTTGCACTTCAAAATCATTTTTTTTCCCACTTCAAATTCAGCCTTTTGGAAATCACGTTCAGCCTGTTGCAATTAAAGTTCTTCGAGGACGTGAAAATGTCCGATGTGCAGTTATTATTTCCATGAAAAAATTGCATTGTATTGTGAAATGAGTAAATTGGTAAAATTGGTAAAAATGCGTGCATATATACAACAATGCTAACGATGCTTCAACTTGGAATAATATAAGATTACATAGAATACTTATTTATTGTAAAATATATTTATAAATATACACACATACACCTCTTATTTTCCCTATTGTTGCGCAGGACAACATTATTCACACATCCATGAAATAACAATCGCAATCTCCGAAAGTGATAGTTCCAAAAAATCCATTAATCCCATCGATCAAGTGGTAATCGCTCGAAGAATCAGCCAAGACATTTCTCGACCAATATCGAATTTTTACGAACACCGTTTCAATAAACAGCCTTTATCCTCCGGGAGGGCGAATTTGATTTGCAAAGGCTCAAATTTGATTTGCAAAAACGAGGAATTTGATTTGCAAAGCGATGAATTTGAAGTGCAAAAACGGCGAGTTCGGTGTGCAAAGCCTGTATCGGTTAAGCGTTTGGCGATCGAGAGTAGCCAGGAGGCGTTTAGAAACCGAGAACACACCCACGTGCATCTACCTGCCGCCACGTTAACTACCTCGAGAGGATAAAGGGTCGTCTCGTTCGCACGCTCTCTTATGCAATCGTCCTCCTCTCACGGAACCGCGAGAAAAACCAAAGCCAGCCGCCTTATTTTCCATCCAGCTCCTCGTCTCTCCTCTCGAGTTCGTCCTTACTCGGCCCTTTGCTCAGCGCCCTTCGCATCTCGCGATTTAGTCCCCCGTTTCGCGACAAAACTGCGGAAAATCCTCGAGCAGGAAATTCGGAATAATAAAGATCCGCGAAAGGAATCGAGATTGGTTTGTCATAAAAATCGGATAAATCGTTAAAAAGGCACGTATCAATATTGTTATTATTATAGACGTGTAAAGTGAAGTACGATTTATGAATGATTTCTACATGATATTTCTCGTAGATTGTGCTCTGTATAATTAATAAGTGCGAATGTCGAAGCTTCGTCGAAGGAAATGTATATTCACGTTCTATAGGATTGCACAGTGATGAAAATGAATAGATAAACGATCGTTTTATGTCAAATGGACATGAATTAAACGACATATTTATTTTCGTACTTTGACTCTAATTTTAATGAATCGAGTTTCTGCTTTATTATACACTGTATGCTTTCTGCTTGGTTTTAGGTTGTATAATTGTACATCTATAGAATCGCAGGTTTGATATCGTTTTTGGTAAATCCGAACGCTTTAACCGATGTCGGTCGGCCAAATGCGGGGATGTAAAAATAATTCCGTATTGGAAATAATTTGGGTCGAAAGGTGACGTGGGCTCGTTTTGATTATTAATGCGGAAAGCGGAGCTTTTGTAATGCGTTTTGAAAGCCGCCAGGTCGCGCGCCGATTCAAGATTAATCGCCATTGCGAATAATTGCCCTTGACTCCTCGACGATAATTAAACGCGACGCACACTAAACGAGTTGGTTTGGAGTAAATTAATTAGAAGCACGCAGACATCTCGTTACTCTTGTTAATTGGTTTCCGTGCATCTCGAAGCTATGACCTTATATCGGTATCATTATATTCCCACAGTTTCCTCTCTCGACAAATTAAACGTACTGCGCAGAAATTTGACCCAACGACAAGCATCGCGATATTTCATTCCGTAGCAACGAATCGTTCGAATGGAGTAAACAAAAAAATGTTTATTCCAGAATTTATCGTGACTTCAAAAACGTTTCGATAGAGTGCAAAAATTACTGTTATTCCACACAACTATAGTCGAGTTAATAGTATATTCAAATTAATTCAAGTAATTAATTCAAATAATTAATTAATAGTATATTTGAATCAATAGCATTTCAGTATAGAATTAATAGTCGAATTCAATATTACTTTGCGAGAATAAAAATGACCACTTCTTTACTTTAATATCGCGCCGCTTTAAAAAACAGAATACATTTACACGCTTCCACAATAAATGAGTGACTTTAGTACTTAAACGTATTTTAATCAATATCAGACCTACCTGCCACTTTTTCAATTATTAAATCTATTAAAAAAAAAAAGCAGAAAGAGTCTCAATACAACGATCTACAAGTCGCGATAGAACCCTAGAATATCTGCCTAAAATTCACAAATTTCTGCCATTCCAAGAAATAATCGACCAGTAGTTTTGCCTCGCTCAAAAGTTTCAGCATCAAGCGAGTAAACAACCATCCTCTCACTGAACTTTCTCGCAGCTTCCTCTCCCCCCCCCCCCCCCTTTTTCGACTCGATCCCAATCCTCTCCTTACCTCCGCCACTTTCCTCTCGACGAGCCACCAAATCGTTCCTCCGGAATAGAGATTCGGTGAAACCGATCGCAGGTTTTCACGAGCGAGGCGTGCTACCGATCCATTACGCCCTGGAGAAAGTCGATGGATCTCCGTCCCATTGGGTTCGGCTCGGAGGCCTTTTACTGGCTGACCTTGGACCCGAGGAAGGCCTGCCCCAACGTCGCGAGATCACGAACGTCACGACGGCTCCGGAATTGATAGTATTTGGGTCAGGCTCGCATAGCCTCTCGAATTCGTGCCCGAGGTTCTTTCGTTCCTGGATTGATTCTAAGAGCTGACTCCTTACTGAGAACATCTACAGAGCTGAACTCGTAATGCAAAGAGGTGTACCTTTGATGCTCGTGATGCTGGGATAATTCTTTAGCGCGTGGTTGTACTTTGTAATTTTTTTTTGATAAATTTATTTTTTGGCATCGACTGCTAAGGTCATTTGGCCTAGGACCTACTGTTTAAGGTGGGTTCTAAAGGACCTCTTTGTAATTAATTATGGAATTATAAATCGCGGTCGATTATTGGTTCAGGCTCGTGATTGGGTCATCGCGGTTCCTCACCTCTTGAATTCGCGTAGAAGGTTTTTTCATTGGTGAATTGGTTCTCGCGTGGTTAAGAGGTGAGTCTCTTTGATACTCGTGATCCTAGGATACACTTCGTAACTCATTACAAAATTATAAATCATAATTAACTATCAGCTCTTGCTCGCATCGCGATTCCACGCCTTTCATACTCACCCCCTATATTCTCTCCCAATAGCACGCGCAATTACACCAAGCAATTCGCCACTGGAAAGATATCGAAGTATTACAAAAAACGATGAATACTCCAAACCACGTCGAAGACCAGTGTAATACCTCGCAACAATTTCCATCCCCCACCGCTTCATCCACCTCTTGCAACATAATCTACTTAAGAACAAGGGATAAACAAACCTGGCACACAGCTTATTGCGGACGAGTGTATTGCAATTCGTAAGGTACAAATAGTACAAAGGGTATAAGAGTACAAACATTGCGTAGGAACTAGAGTATGCGGACATAGAAAAAGTACAGTTTAAAGACGTGACATAGAGAGACGTTGCTTTTTTTTTTTTTACTCTTACTTTATTTTATTCTTCGTCGACTCGCGAAACCATCCCCGTAACACCGTGCGCCCTTTGGGCGAGGCTCGATGCCGGGCTCGCGCGCGCCATTCGACGACGACGACGACGACGATGATCAGCAGCGCGGGGGACGAGAGGGAAAAACATTGGCGCTTTTGGACCCGCTGGGGAGCCTTGGCGCTGAAGAGGAGGCCGGGAGTCGAGGTTTCAGGATAGAGGGAGGGCCCGCCGGGTCTCGACACGAGGCCGGTGCTCTCGATAAAACGTAACGTTCTCGCGCGTAAATCCTATATCTGATATTACAATAAATATTATAATAGAACAACGCAATAATAAATATATTTATATTTGTATATATATATATATATTATATATTTTTGTATATATATATAATGTAGGAAGAAACATGTCGACACAGCTAGCTCTAAACACCGAGAGGATAACCGAATCCCCCTTTGAACCACGTCGTATTTACAGCCGTACTCGGTCGAGCTACGTATCTTACAGAGGTAGGAAGGGCTGTGAGCGGCTTTCCAAGGCGGCCAGCGGTTGCTGTCCTTCAGCCCCTTTGGCCTTCTCCCCTTTTTTACCTCGACGCTTCCTTCTTGCCTCGCGCGAGTCGCGCGGGCGGCCGCTCGAGGATGCGCGCAGCCGGATAGCAGATTTTTCTATTAATTCCTCGAGGGCTGCTCGAGCGCAGCCTCGATCGCTCTCGATCCTCGTTCCTCTGGACAGAACTCACGACCTCGCGGGTCAACCCTCTTAGCTGTTAACGGGTATCCTCGCACGCGCCGTGGACCCTCTTGCTTTCCGCGCGCGCGCCTTTCGCCAATTTGCGCGCTGATCCGAGCTTTCCTTTATTGCATGCTAGGCTTTTTGTGTTTTTTATTAATGGTTTTTGTTTGATTGCTTTTGTATTTTTATTCCTTTCCATTTTTTGTTAGGGACCACTTGATTTGGGGACTGAGTTTATGATGGATACGATAGGTATGATTTGGATGATTCATTCTCGAGATTAATGGAAATATCGATGTTAATGGTACGTGTGATTGGTTTGTCATCGTTGTTATAATTGGTAAAAGATGTGTATTAAAGAGAAAGATGTCGAGGATAAGGTTTAAATTTAACAAGTATCTAATGATTCTAGAAAAGGATGTCTCGGTTTTCGTATCAATTCCCCAGGTGTCTCGTGACTTGGCCTGCTTTCTTTATATAAAAATTCAAGGCTGAGATTATTTCTCGCGACTTAAAAACTCCACGCAAATGTTCAAGGCTGATATTAAAAAGAATGGAGTGAATATTGAGTAAGCGTCAAGCACGAGGTATCGAGAGAGTAGAAAGTCAAGATCAAGGAGCCTCTGGTAAAGAATCGTATCGAATTTGCATTAATTCGTGGTCCACGGCGAGCCTTTCCTCGAAGATTATACAGCTAGAAGGGTTAAGGCTCAATGATATGATTAGCCGTTGTACTCTGTTTCTCCTTCGACATTTCGCAAGCGCCTTTCGAGCTCAGAGGAGCTTTCCGCTCGATGCTCATCGCTATCCACGCTTTCTTCTCCTATCCTTGGCCAGGACCTCTCCTTTCTCCCTTCTACCCACTCACACGAGGGAGAACCGCGCGTCCAACAGGTTCCACGATCCATTTTCCACGTCAGCTATTACCTCACATCGTTAACCGCATCGACAAAGTGTACGCAACTTTTCGTATAAAATTCTATACCCAACAGACCGTTCTTTATTAAATCCATCGCATCACCACGATAAAGAACATACTTTTCTACGGTACTTTTTATTATTACATCCGCGATCCTTGGATCGTTTACATTTAAAGCTTGATTTCGACAAAGTGGGGCAGAGCAAGGTACCTTCGTGATGTATGCTACTATACGATAGTTCTTTACTCATCATACTTATGGTGATAAAGCTGTGATGAAATTTGTAGTACAGTATATCACTACTCAACTCTATATCTTCTGACTCTGGTAGTGAAGCAACGGATTAAATTAAACTGGCTTTTTATACCAGAATTCTGGAAAGTACCGTCGCAGTCGACGTGTTAAGTATTAATACCGCCTCCTTCCCTTTCGAGAAATCCATTCAGTCGCTTTGGTGAGAAGTGCCGGAGACTTTCTTTTTAGACGACGAATAATCCAATAAATTCCGCGAGGAAGAAACTTGGCGGTATACCTAATCCTTTCCGGCGCAAATTATTGTTATTTAGTAGAAGATTTAAATTTTGAAGAAAGACAATTCAGAGCTACTCGATTAGAAGAAGCAGATTATACGGATCGTGCCAAATAGTGTCATTGAGTTGGAATGGATTAAATACGAACCATTCTCGAATTCTCTGCATCACCAAGGTACTTCGTTTCATTCCACTTTCCTATTTTGGATGCGAGCAATTAATATCTAATGTCGATATGTGGCAAATGACGTGACCGAGTGTCGAACGGGGGGAACGTGTTTGGAGGGACAATATTGGATATAGTTTAGTCGAATCAGCGCCACCGAGTTTCCTTTGATCTCGTCCGCTGAGGCCAAAGCGCGTCGACGAGCAACCCGTTGCGAATGGGTGAAAGGAGCCAGGAATGTTTATTGTCGATCGATATTTGTGAATGAGCGCTGCGTGGATTGGCGATTTGGCTGCCGCGGAAGCGGAAGTTAACGCGCGAAACAACGATGCCTGACTTTTTCCGATCGGATCGTTCGATATAACTGCCTAATGTGAGACTTTTGTGCGAGAAGATTGAAAACGTGGGATATTGTGCGACTGGTCTGAATTCGATATAGGGGATTATTGTGCCGTGGTGTATCTCCGATCAAAGCTACGAGGTGCCCTAGAGACATTAGATAAATTAAAATCGTACACGGAGTATTGATTAAATCGATGTGAATTACGAGGATGGAGGATGATAAATTTATAGCAAAGGTGCTGAGAGATTAGATGGATGAATCAAATGATTTTCAAAGAAGCGTGGAATTTCATAGCAATCAAAAATTAAAAAAAAACGATACGGTCTTTGGAGTCCTTAGACAATATGTCCACTTCTATAGCGCGATCTTGATGTAAATTACGACGATCGACGACGACAAATTCATAGCAAAGATGCTGTTAGATTAGATCGATAAACGAGACGATCTTCAAATAGACTACAGGGCTTTTGAAAATTCAACAAGAAAAAAGGGAAAAGACACGACAGACTCTTTCGAGCTTTTGAAAGGAGGTACACGTCGATTCTCAGCTCTGCCTCCACTTCTACAAACTAAAACCAGAGAGATAGATCGTTGATACGCGAAACAGGAAACCGCCTTTGGTCGTTGCAGCCTCGACGAAGAAAGCCCTCGCGATCTTCGAGCTCCTCCGTTCCCCACAAACCATCCGGAATAGCGAGCGAGCCTCGCTCCGTGGCTTCGCAAGCTTCTCTTCATCTATTTCCCCCCGAAACTAGCTGGCGAGCAACCTACTTGGACGCGAGAAGTACTATTTAAGTTGTAGTTTGTACTACGTGGAAGACGGATGTCCGTGAGAGTATTCGAGTAACGCCGATCGAAGACATCGATCCGTGGGGAGGGTCGTAGGTTAACGAGGATCCAGATCGGTTTTCGTCGCGCCAAGAGCGCCCTAGTTTCGCTCGCCCCGGTTCTCCTTTAACCCTTTGCCCCAAGAATCTTCCTCTCAAAGGTTTCCACCGACCTTGCACCATCGACCACCGACTCTAGAGCTACGAGATAAATCAATCTTTTCTTGCATCCAACTCCTTTATCCACGATATGTGCCAGAGGTGCGCGAAAGTCCGAGAATCTCGAGCATCGTCCTTCTCGAAAGCATTCCCGCTTATTGAGACGCGAGTACCGAAATTTCGACTACCTCTAATTTTGATTACTCTTATCGAATTCCCGGTTTCTATATTTTTGGATCATTGCACACCTTTAATACACGTCTATGTCCATAAATTAGGATCCACGAGACGAGACACGACCGTTGGAAGGCTTATTGCTAAAGTTAACCCCGAAGATTCTCACCGAATCCAAGCGCTCGCCTAATTCCGCGAACCGGACTTGGGTTCTTCACACTTGTACTATAATCCACGGTACAAGTCGCGCTTGGTGTCGAATTCAAGCCAGGATTCGCGTCGATCGTGGGCAAGGCAAAGGGTCAAACAGCAGGGCGAGCTTCCGTCCCTTTGGGCGCCTTGAATCGGCCGGATAATCGTGCTATCGTTCGCGCATCGAACGAACTCTTTTTGTTCCCGAATGACCGAAGTTAACTCGGTCGCTCTAAAGTCCTACTCGTCTACACCTTAATGAGCGAAAATTGTGCCTCGTGAATCGTGCCACTGGACGTTTACGAGATTAACTACGCGCTATACGTATCTCATCGAGTTTATAATTCTTTCTCATCGACGGATTTAGTTGCGTTTCCTTCCTCACGTTTCCTGGCGAGAGAAATGACTCGATAGCTTGGATCCAGGACTTAATCGATGGCCAGACCGTGTTTGCGCCAGGATTCAAATTATCCTGCGATTCGCTCGACTCCTCGCGAAACTTAGCGAATAAACGTGCGGATTGAAGGTGTTCAAGATCGTTCGAATCCTTCTCATAGAACGAAGATCGGATCGTTCGATGGAGACACGCGAGACGAGTCTTTCGTGGAGGGACTTCTCTCTCTCTCTCTCTCTCTCTCTCTCTCTCTCTCTCTCTCTCTTCTGACAAGATATACGTATTACAGGGCGCCAGGTCACGATGCAGGGACCATCGTTGTTTCTTGCAATGTGAATTCTTGCGGTGCAAATTCGCGGAAATACTCTTGGTCGTTCTCTCGCGTGAGAATATGAGAAATACTCTCGCCGAGGACAGTCAATTCCTCATCACGGAGGAAAGTCAGCGAGGATATGCGTCGCCTGCTCTCTACGCTCTTCGATCATCGTGCATATTCTTCGAATCTACGATGAATAAATACCAGAGAAGGATATTCTTTCTTGACTCCACGCGATCCTCGAGTATTACATCCTCATTCATTCCTATTTTCGATAAAAGAGACTCAGCAAGGATATTCCTTCCTTACTCAACACGATCCTCGAGTATTACATCCCCATTCATTCCTATTTTCGATAAACCAGAGTCAGCAAGGACATTCCTTCCTTACAATCCTCACCCTTCGAACTTTCCACGAAGGAGTATCGGCTCATCTTCCATCGTCATAGCCTTCCAGCGCACCTCCTCCAGGCTACTCCTCCCCCCCAAGCCGCTTCCTCGCGACCTCCCCGGGGTCCTCGAACCTCAGGAGCCCCTTCTCCCTTCGTCAGATGAAGTACGAAGGGTCGTTCTCCGCGATCGCGTCCAGCCTGGCTGGGAGCGTCTTCGGCCGCTGGGGGGCCGCGGTCTTCCACACGAGCTCGCGGGACCCCTTGCGTCACATGTAGGTCGGCTTCACCTTGTAGGCCCTCTTCCACACCTCGCAGAGGCAGACCGTGCTGTGGAATCTGTAGAAGATCGCCAGTGGCATCGAGACGTGAGTGATGATCGTCCACGCCCAGAGGCCGTAGAAGTGCAGCTGGACGGGGTGTGATTCCGCCCTGGACTTCTCCAGGGTGTTTATAGCCCACATGGCCAGGTTGGTCACCAGCAGGAAGGTCACGATCTCCCTGCCTGGCTTCCTGCGGATCTGC
Source organism: Ampulex compressa (assembly GCA_038496175.1). NCBI lineage: Eukaryota > Metazoa > Arthropoda > Insecta > Hymenoptera > Ampulicidae > Ampulex > Ampulex compressa. Next base: position 51,331 of record JBCFXI010000973.1, read on the forward strand.
TCCGGCGAGGAGACCGAGCGCCTCGAGGCGTCCAGGATGAAGATCGTCTGGCAGGTGGTCTGCACCACGCTTGCCAGCGCCGTCACCAGCACCAGCACTGTGTGCCTCTCCAGCGTGAAGTGGCCCCCTATGATCGTGAAGGTGGAGTAGATGAAGGAGCCGGTCTGCGCGGCCACCAGCAGGATGTTGTCCAGCTCGAGGTTCCTGCCGCCGTCGTAGCGCAGCTTCCGCATTTGGAACATGCCCAGCAGGGTGGCCAGGGTGGACATGCCGTAGAGGGTCAGCTCGCAGACGTTCACCTCGGTCACCGCGAGGCTGACCAGCTCCGGCCGGGAGATCAGGACGAAGAAGAGGATCAGGGAGATTATGGTTAGGACCAGGATCAGGATGCCCACGAAGAGGCCCTTGTGCGCGCGCGCGCAGTCCACGCTGTAGTGGTGAGGGGATCTCCTGTGGGAACGAGTTGTTTGTTGGTTTTTATTGTTGATTATTAGTGCTGATTTATGGAACCCTTTGCGCTCCTCGAATGGTGAGTGAGAGGTACCGCGGATTGTTTGTGTTGTTTTCCTTTTTGTTAGTGTTATTGATGGTATTTTTGTTTTTCTTTTTGTGCGGTTTTTTAGGTTATTTGGTGTAGGATGTGCTGTTCAAGATGGGTTGTGAAACGCTAGAGTTATGGTGTATATATGTTGCGTGGGAGAAGCAGAGAGGATGGTTTTCAAAGCCGAGTCTTCCGCGTGGAAGTTCGAGCTTCTATTCATTAAACCAGTTTAGTTCTTTTCGTGTTATGTTTTCTCGAAGCTTCGAGTGATAAGAGGGATGTGTCTATGGTTTAATGAAATTAATAATGAAGCGGAAGATCGAACGATCATCTCGAGTTGCTACTCCTCGAAAAAGTGGTCGAGCGCAAAGGGTTAAGGGCTATCGTCGATCGGTGCGAGCGTTTTTGTACCGAGGATGTTGTTATTTCGAAGTGGTTAGAAGTTGAGTTAATAATATCCCGGTGTACAAAAACACTCGCGTTGATGGAGAATATTTTTTAATTCATCACCACTGAAAGCGATAATTGAAAAGATACGCGTGTAGATTATCGATACTATTTCGCACCTTGACCGCTACATTCATTTTTACGAGGTACAGATCAATCAACAAATCGCGCGGCACCGCAGCCTAGTCCCCCAACGATTTTATTTAAAATCAAATAAAAACAGTAAAAAACAAATAATCAAAGTAAACAGTACAACATAACATAGTAAAGAACAACCGATAAACTAAAGGTAACACACAGCATAAAAAATTCAAGCCTATCAACTCTATCCGCAAACTACAAGCTCGAATATCATTAAATCCACCCTCCAAAATTTACAATCAGTTAACAACTACCCATATCCCACCAAACTCAAGCTGCTCATATAATCAACAAGCAAATCCTCCATTAATCATCAAAATCGCCCTAAGCCTATACACATATTAATACTATACACATACTAATACCAATAAAAAGCGTTCCAATAAGACGCTGATAAGGATATCGCATCGTAAACAAGGATCCAAAAACCACCCCGGCAAAATTCCCCTCCCAGGAGCTGCGGCTTCCAAAACTTGCTAATCCCCTTGTATCGCGCAGTTTGCCGGCAAAGGTAATTATCGACCTTCGACGGGTGGAAATTGAGGGCGCCCAGAGTCGAACGCCGGGCAGTAAACCGCGACAAGGGGGTGGGGGATACGCGTTGCGTTTTGTAGTATCGATTTTAGAGGCGAACCTGTCGCCTCCGCGAGATCCGAGAATTCGGTAATTCCCATTACCTGTAAGCATGCGCGTGATGCCGCGAGCCCGGCGGCGTCGTTGGCTGGCCGAAGGCCGCTTTGGAGATGTTCTTCCACATAACGTACAAAATCGCGGCGCAGATCAGGCTGTACTCTATGGTGCATGGGAAGAGGAACGGGCTGGCGTCCTGGACCAACGACCCCATTATGTTCGTCCTTCGGCACTCGAACATGTGGTGAGGTCCCTTCAGGCCCCTGGGAAGCCTCAGGTGCTCCCCGTGGTGGGAATGACTGTGGCCTCCTAGGTGCAGCCCACCTTTCGTACCTGATTTTTGTGGATTTTATTTAATTTCTCGATATTACGTTCGTGGATTTTACTTCATTTCTCGATCTTACGTTCGTGGATTTTACTTCATTTCTCGATCGTACGTTTGTGGATTTTATTTAATTTCGTTCGATCTTACGTTTGTGAATTTTTGGAAATTTTCTGGATTCGAGCATATCGAGAAGTTTGTACGTTTTGTGAATTCTTGGAGATTTTGTCAATTTGGAAATTTTGAAGAGTTTGTGCATTTTGTGAATTTGAAATGTCGATTTGTAGATTTGAAAATTCGTATATTTTGTGAATTTCTTCTTGTGGCCAAGATACCACTTCGATTTCACGTTTTTTGCTGTATTCGATTACTGGTGTATTTCTAAATGGCTCGATTTAAAATTGAAAGTGTAAATCCTGGATCTGTTTTTCTTTTATGTTTAAGGATTATCCTGTGTCAAAATGTTTTCCTTGCTCGTTTATAAATGTCAAATATGAGTAGAGAAATCGTGAAGGTTTAGATAACACACGCGTTACACGCTTTGATATCTTACCCAATCTATGCGAGATTCTCAAGGAATTATTCTCCGGATTATAAAAGGTCAGTATCTCGTGCTTCGTTTCCTGAACTAGGACATTCAGCCAAACGGAGAGATTCGTGCCTATCATGTGCATCAACCCAAAACGTGCGACGACACGATGGCGATAAACTTTCATTTGCTGGAACACAACCAAGATAAATCTTTCCTACGTATCCACGAAACAAGCACGATTTCGTTACACGATCTGTGTGCTCTTCCTCTTCACACAATTCGCATTAATATCAATAAACAGGACTCGATTATAATTAGAAAAAAAATTCCAGAACTAAATACTTCAGATAAAATATTAAATCCCTAATCCTTTACCTTTTATTAATAAAAATTACACGCGCAACTACTTACTTCTCTTATAATAAATCATTAAGATACCAAGAAAAAATAATCCGAAAAAATTGATCTCAATACAAACAATGGAAGCACATCGCGGAATAACGATAGAACGATTCAAGCATTCATATACGAGAAAAAAGACGCTGAAAAAAAAATCGGATAGAGGGCTTGAATCATTCATACACCAGAAAAAAGGCGCAGAAAAAAAATAGTCGCTGATATAAAGAAGCAGGGCTCTGTGCTTTTTCAATTTCTTTCCATAAAATTGATCCAAATCGAAACATTTCCCATTGTACACTCGAGCATTACGAGCAATGGGATTACATCGCGGAATAACGATAGAACGGTTGGTAATACCGCGAGGCGGGTTAACGAAGCGGCGCACACTTAGGTCGCGGTGCACTATTAGTCCCGGGGTTGTTCACCCCTTTGTTTCATTAACCTCCTCTACGGCGTGCCTCCGCCACCCCGTTGCCTCAGTCAACGGGTTATTCTGCAACGTTGTCGGCGCTTCTTCTTTTTTTTTTTCCTTCTCTCATCCTCCATTCCCTCCTTTTTTCTCATACGCGCTGCGCATCGATTTATATAAAAAATCAATGAACGGCCCTTTACCCTCTCGTCTAGTTTTTCACGCCTCGTTTCCTCCCGGTCGGGTGAAAGTGACACTGTTTTTTTATCTCTTTTTTTTTTCTCAATAACCCCGGGCGATGGAAAAAAAAGGCGAGATTAGCTTATGCACGGTTCAGAGGAAAAGTAATACGCGGTCAATCAATACGCTTGGTCTTTCGCGGCGCAATACTTCGTAACGTGCATCGAGTTATTTCCGCGTGCCCTTTGGATATGAGCCTTTCGATCGCCCGTCGCGACGCGCGTGCCGGTTTTGTTTGTTTAGTGCATTTGCAAACGCGCGTGCAAATGGTACCTTGAGTATTTCGAAGGATTTTGATCGATGACATATATCACTGCAACTGTACACTAAGGTTTAAGTATCTTTCTCTGGGTTTATACGAGAAGTGCGAATCATATATGTACATTAAATAGATCTGTATGTACCCATAGATACTCTCGAATTGAATTAATCACAGCTTTTGCGAAATATACTGCGTGTCCCGAAATTCAGATTTGAATGTTTGAACAGAAACGTGCGTATGTGCCAGCAAAACCGTGGAGGCTATTCACTCGATATACTATCCCATACATAATCCTATACTGTATCACGAATAAAAAATTTACTTTAAATTATATATTATACTCTTCGTTATAAATCTGCGTTTTCTATCAAAATCGCTGCTCGCCTGAATTTTAAGATACCTTTATAGACGAAACACCTGGCAGGACATCGACGGTCGTTCAACCCTTCGATCATTGACTAAAGCCACGAGTGTAAAAAAAACGATTCGTCCTTCGCCTCACCTCGTTGTTCAGAAATATGAAGTACATCTGGATGAAGATGAAGGCCATTCTGGTGGCTGGCGTCAGGGCCAGCATGATGTTATGGCATTTGGTGTTGCGCTCCAGCTCGAAGTACTGGCCGAACTCCAGTCCCGAATAGATCATCGAGCCGATACCGAAGGCCACGGCGCCCATCCGAAGGTAGAAGCTGCCGTAGTGCTGCACAGGTCGGATCCCACCCAGGTGAGGGCAGCCGGCGTCTGGCGCGTCGCTGTCGCCCCCGGCGCCGCTCGACGATCTCGAGGAGTCCAAGTCGCAGACGTCCTTCCGTTTCTCTTCTCATGTAAATTCGCGATTATACGTGGATTAAAATTGGCGCCGTATCGAGGTCGGCTCCCACCTTTGGCTGGAGTTGCGATTTGAAGGGGGGTTTACGTTTTATTTCCGCTCAACGATGGTTTTCGTCGGATATTGCACGATATTGATACACCCAATTCTGTTCTTACACGATTTTGATGTAGCACGAATTGGGAAAACAATTTAATTCCCCCTTTCACGCGACTCGTTTTGATTTAATACGATTGACCTGAATTTTGAGAAGGACATTTTGCTTTTTATTTACGACTGCGATATTGGAGATATTTTTTTACGTGCATTTTTTTTTACAGGTATTCTTCGTGTAAAACAGGATTAGGTGTATTATGAAGTATTGCTCCTAGAGATCTTACTTTGTTTTACTTAATGATATTTGATGATGTGGTCATAAGGAGCGATGCTCATTGCTAGTTATGATTATGTAATCGATTATTACGAAATTAATGTTGTTCTTAAGCGTTTTATATGTGGCATTGGAAATGGAATTTGGGGCTGAGGAGGTACGTCTATATCTATGTCTTTTCTTAAGGCCATGCGTGGAACATTCATTGTTTAAAGGCACGGTTGAATGTCTGAATTAACTCATATATTTATACAAACGCCAGTCCAATATATACATATATATATGACTATTATAAATAAATTAAATAACATATTACACATGAATTAAAATGACGATGTTGGGTGTTGTTCAATATTTCATGCAAACTCGATGTTATGCGTGCATTAATATTGGCGCCGTCTTAAGGTCGGCACGTGTATACTGATGAGGTAACGGTTCAGTGTCGGTCTTATGTCACTGCTTCTCCAGTACGTCTGGCATAGTTAATAAGCAAGTTGGTTGACACTCGAAAGTCTATATTGCTCGCATCTTGTCTCTTCCGGCATCAGAGTGTAAACGACCTCTCGTCCGGAATGATAAACCAAAGTCTCTAAAAAGCGCGAAACACTCCGATCACTTTTTACATATTCAATGCACTCGCAAAAAATCCTTACTTTTCATCAGAATCCAATAAATTCGTGTAAATTTGTTTTTAAGCTTCTACACGTCTCGATTAAAAAATATAAAACATGTATGCTGTCGATATTTATTACGCCCGTCTTTTTGTTTTTAATCCACATTGTTTCCAAATCAGTTTTTAATCCAAAAATGTCCGCATCAGTTTCGTCCTCGGACGCAGAAGCGTAGTCGCGAGGCATTGATTCAAAACTCGTCCAGATGCCATTGCGAGGTACAAGGCAGGTGCGTCCAATTAATGTTAAGTTATTCCACGATGGGTTTTTCTCGCTGCAAAACAAACTCGCGAGCGTCGTTGGCGCCTGTGGGCTCGCTTTCGATAGGCTGGGTTTAATTTAGGCGTGAGGCCAAACGCAAGGTTGGATCAACCTCGATCCTTCGTCGTGTAGAAATTCGAAGGCGATGGTCGGGTCAGGCATGCGAATGTGAGTGAAATAAAATGATGGAAACACATGAAAATGTATCGCAGAGAATTAAAGGGAATGCTTCATGCCGATCGCCAAGCATTGTCGTTCTCGCATCGCACTTTAGGCTGAGAATGGGGATCAAAATAATTCGATATCAAGCTTTCTTGTACGGAAAATATAAAGAAGACATACAAACATGCCATGAATAAGAGTAGTGTATAACTCAACCCGACTGTTTTTAAATCAAAATCAACATAACGAACATTCTGATTTCCTAAAAAAAATTCTTAGCAGCATGATTTAAGTCGAGAAAATAAATCTACTTTTAGGAAAACTAGAAATATCAAATAAACAATCATGGTTCATGACGAATAATAACAAATAGCCTCACAGTTTGAACTTCAAGATAAACAATAATAAGCGCCCTCACAATCTGAACTTCGTGCTAAAAAAATAATAAATGCTCAAGAAAACTAAACTATTACGTGTAAAAATCAACGAGAAGGCTAATGATCTAAACAATCGACACCAAAAAAAAAAATAGTCAACGAGACGTTTAACCAGGGTGACACGTGCTTGGGTCATGTCGACTTACTTGTCTTCGGTTTGCCATCCCTGAGGAGCATGGCGTACATGTAGACGAGAAAGATCATGCTGCCGAAGTAGAGATATAGGTAGAACGCCTCGTAGAACGACGGTGGTATGTAGGTGGATATTACTTCCGCCATGGGAAAGGCGATCCCCATTACGACCAGGAGTTTCCCGTAAAGGGCGCTCAAGGTCGTTGCCAGCGCGTCGCTGTGTTGGAAACGGAAATAGAGGCTGAATGAAACGTACGTCTACGTGGCGGGAGATTAAATTTTCTCGAGGAAATGGCCCTATTTCCCAACGTGCTTCAAAAGATCGCCGATTAGGCTGGACTTCAAAGGCGCCCGCGGATCCTCAGCCTGCATCATCCTTTGTGAACGTTTCTTGACCGAAATTGGATCGCTTGGCGTATTTAATGGCTCGTCGAATATTCTCGGGATAAGATATTCTTGAGATAATAATACACTGTCTGGGAACCTATCCAAGGCCAAGGTTCGCGTTAACAGTGTCTATTGTCGTTATGGATACTGCAGTTTGTGCTGATGAAACAAAGTGACTTTGGCGCGCGCTATTTTATTCATATTGTCTTTGATCCCGGCTCAGGCAGGTTATTTATTAGCTGTATAACTTTGCTTCCATCGTGGCTAATAATGGATAATACTTTGAATTATACATGTATAACGATTTGTTTTATTATAAAGTTATCCTTAGACAATTGTGGCCCAAACCTGAACATCACGAGTGACACTGGTGGAATGAAGGTCAAGCCAAACTGACCTGTGACTCACGTAGTAAAGGATTTAGCTTTTACCATTACGACAAAACTCGAATTTCGTCGAGCTAAATAGTACAACCAGAAGATAAGAAACGTTTGTCCTTTATCATCGATTAAAGCCTGGAGTATAAACGCGGTAATTGAAATCCTCCAAAATCGCGTATATACACCATAAAACGATCCTTTTCCATCTTTATCAATCCTCATTACCAGCAGCAGCACATCGACTTCCCATAATTCCAAAACCGACGCTCAGTGCGCATGCGCCGCGGTAGCTCCTATCTCAAACGTACCTCCCGCAATACACCCAAGATCGCGCGGTGGGAATCTCACACAGACTTTCCCCGTAGTTTTTCGAAAATGCAGAAAAAACATTCGAGGTGATGGTCGAAGGTGATCGTGCGTAGGAACACGAAGCATCGCGCAGTGTTCCCGGAGATACCATTGGCCGCAAATACAGCCACCCCCGTAAGAATTGGTTCAATTACGAGTAATCGCGTGGTCGCCTATACGCTCGCGTTTGATTCATAAAGTACCGGTAATTGCGGTGCAGACGTCGGTCAGGATAACCCGGAGGATCACGTGAAATTTCCGTGGTGACCGGCATTCTCCCCTTCGTGCTCGTCAGCCGGGAGCGAAAATGAATCGAGATGTAATCTCCTTTGATATTCGAGCGAAGGAGTAACGGCTGAGAGGAATTTTATCGGCGTAACCGTAATTGACTCGACGCATGCCAGGCACGTCGATGTAACGAGGGTTCGACGAACCGAGCGACTTCGATTCGCTCCTGCGAATTTACGCGAAAATACGAATTTGAGATTTTCCCAAACGCAATGGCCAAAGGCGGGGCCATTTGATTGTGTATGATCCAATTTTGGGAAGTTCGTAGGATGTTCTATAAAAATGTCTTTCCTCTTTATTCTCCTATGCTTCTTTTTATATTTCAATTCCGACCAGGCTTCTTTGTAATGCGATTATATATTTGGTAATGTATCTTGTTGGAGTTGTATAATGCTTAGATCGAAAGTGGATGATCAGTAATGGCCGATCGAAACGAGTATATTTTTTTGGAGCGCTCCGTTTTAAGTTGAGTTATATTATATGTCGAAGGTTGATAAGCACGAATTTTTCATGGCTATTTCTTTCGACGTAGCGCGAATATTTAAGGTTTACTTTCCTTTTTCCCGATGACTGCGAAGAGGCGGATGTTTAAACGGAGAACAGGCCGCGCGAATTCTTAATTGCATACGTGAAGCTTTGAGCGGCGAATCTGTGTCGCGCAATTAACTAAAGGTCCGCGTTAATGAACTGCATCTCATAAACAACTTCCTACTTGATTCCGCAACAATTACGGTGCTCTTAATACCAGTGTGCATCGCGTATGAATTGCGTGCAAACTTTTTCTACGAGGCACCTTTTTTTTCTCTTTCCTTTTTTACGCTTTCAAATTCAGAACTACGTATTCCGATCTTTTAATTAACGGTAGACGTTTCTGTCTCCTAAGCGTGCACGGTGCAATTAATTAAAGTTTCGTCTTAATAAACCGTATCTTGTAAGTAACTTCCTGCGTAGTTTTCGCAACGAATGTCGCGCTGGCAAAGACGGAAAGACGCTGAATCGTAAAACCCTGAAAGGAATCCTGCAAATAAACAGCGCCTCGGGATTGTTCGCGTGAAACCTTTTAGAGTGTAAACTAAAGCGACAAACCTCGTTATTCACGCGAATATATGATTAATCTTAGAAATTTAATAACCGTTATTTAAATTAAAAGCAATAAATCTGTCGATGTAGTTCAGAAAATAATATTTTCGAAGACACCCTGATATTTATATTTTTATAACTCTCTCCGTTCTTAATACGCCAATAAAGACTCTAATTTTTACAGAAATTAGAGAAGTTACAAATACAGAAAACAATACATAGCGATTTTTACTTCAGTTAAAAAATGTATTGAAGCAATTGATTTACTTTAAGAACTGATTAACCGCTTATTGTGATCGGTTCAAAATTGTCCAAAATTCCGAGTCAGTCACTTATCATAACAACCGCATCACTCCTTCACGATGCACTTTCCAAGATTCTTCCATAATTTAAACCCAGCATCCGTCTCAATACATCCACCAACCGACACTTCATCCTTCACCTCTTTCCACTCAACCATACAAACAACTTCCAGCATTACCTTCCCATCCAATTAATCCCAGACTTCGCATATCAACCCAGACTTCCCCAACTTACCTCCAAATTCTACTTCGATAACCTCCGCGATTCTCCACAATTAAATCCCCTCGCACTTTCCTCATCCACTCTCTCCTTCGGCACATCCAAATACCTCCAGAAACCCATCTCCAGCCTTAAAAACCCAATCCGAGCCTCGAGAGCCCCAACTTCCCGAACGACGATCTACCAGCTGTGTTCCAGCGCCAAAGTGTCCCATAGAAACTCACCATCCGAGATTCTTCCACTTCCGGTCCTCCGCGACCTCGAGGAAGTTCGGTGCCGGGTAGCAGACCGCGGATATCGGCTGCGAGGAGCATGGCAGGGCCAGGGCAAACTGGGGTGGTCGGTGGGCGCGAGAGGGTGAGCTGCTGCTGTGTCTAGACAGCGTTTCCGGCGAGACGATTACCGCGGACGGCGAGGCCGGTGACGGTAGGGCGGCCGGCAGTCCTGGCCAGCTGCACAGAACGTGTTTCCTCATTATTTCCACCCTGTCCTTGACGATCCATCGCCCATCGATGGCTCAATTACAGGCTTAATTACGAAGTGGACTCGTGGAGACATCTAATTCCCGATAACGAACCGATGTTTCCAGCCTCCTCCCTCCTTCCTCCCCCCTTCTATCGCGCGCGACAGGGATTTCGTTGCTTCTTTCCCTGGCGGAAGGCAGGATTTGTTCCGCTCAGGGGAGCGATTTGAATCGCGGTGAATTGTGGGAGTTGAATGCTTTTTTTTGTTTATTTAATTGATTTTTGGTATCTATGTACGAGGGCTGGTTGGTTTAGGAGATGTTGTTTATGATGGGTTGTGAGTGGAGAATTGTAGTATGTATGTAGTATGGGACGATTGTTAGTGACAATTGATTTTTAATATTTTTGGTATTGTTAAGGTCGTTTGGCTTAGGTTGTGTTGTTTTAATGAATCAAGGATTTTGAGGTGTTAGAGGTACAGTGTAGGTATTATATGGGAAAATAATGGGTGATTCCTTGTTTGGAATTGATTTTTGGTGGTCGCTCTTAAGGTCACTTGGTTTTGGATCTAATGTTTAAAGTGGATTTCGAACCAGCAGAGCTACAGAGCTACATATATACATGGAAAAACGATAAGCGATGGCGAGATTTGAACTCGAATCTCCCGCATGGAAGTCCGAGACTACACCGCCGCAGCCTCGAGTGCAGTATGCGTGGATCGACTGATCCGCGATGATGGATCGGTGTTCGCAAGATTGGATATTGATGAGGACGATGTTGATTAATTAAGTATCATGGAGTCTGGAGTTTGGAGTGTTCGTCGCTAGTTATCAGACGAATACATCGATTAACCACGACTACGTGGTCCCTCGTTAATCGATATCCTCGTTCTTGGTTATAACCTCGTAATACATTAACTTGCCTATGCTTCTTCGTGATAGCTAATCAAATAATTACAAATGCAACGAGTCTCCTCGAAAAGCATAAACGTTATCAGATTAAAGAACACGTGGCTAATATTACCTTTTACCCGATCTCCTTAATAATCCTGCGCTCGCGATATCCACGTCTTCCTCGATGATCATATCGCCACACCTAAAGTGCCCACTCCCGATCATTATAGTAATAAACAACTAATAAACAACACCACTCAGTATATCTACATATCCTCCTTCCCCAGCCAATCCTCACTTTCGATCGCTTCGCACCACATCCTAACCAAGGTTCAAAACAACCATCAACCTTTCTAGCGACACGAGACTCGTTCAGGAGGACTTCAGGCGAAAAGTACTCCCCAAGAATTGCTACGACCAATTCTCCAAGTCTCATTCGCTTCTTCGGCAAGCGGAGGATCGAGAAGCCGCGTCCAGCAGGCGGTGGATCGATCCAATTCCCAGCCTCGAAGCCTTGGGACACCCTCTCACCTGCTCCAAGGTACGTCGCCAATCGCAACTCGTTAAAGCCCAGTAACAAATGGCTCGCGAAAGTTTGTCGGGAGACCTCGCGCAGTTTCACTCCGGAATTTCCACTTTGCCGAGCGGTCGGCGTTATTCAGGGGCGGCCGTAGCCAGCTGAAAGGGCGCAATTACCGAGGCTTGTCGAGGAAAAAGGAGGAGGAGGGCCAGAAAGGGTGCCTTTCCGTCCTCTTCGCGCGACGTTCGGCCGAAGAATCGAGGCGGTGCTCGAAGGATCGCCGCCTCCGGGGCTTTAATCGCTTAATTGAAAGCGCCACGCTGTGTGTCAAGTTCCGCGGAGAATTAATTTGCTAATAACAGCGCCGCCTCCGGTTCACGGGGCGTAACACTGCTGCGCGAAGCTTCGTCGATGCGAGCCTTCGAAGAGCTTTTCGACGAGGACACGAGTGTCGAACGTATGACTACTGGATCTTAAATCCTTGATTTCTGAAACGTACCTACTTTCTGCTGGAGATAAGGAAGATTAATCGCACGTTTCTAATTAATATACACTCTCATTTACAATTGTAGTCATCGTAGAATATATACTATATAATTTTTTGTATATAGATAATAGGGAAATAAGGAAATATTTCTAAATGGATCTTTCATCTTCGTTCTAGTTTTCTAATATCGATCGTGCGATTCGAAGGAAATTATCTCGTAGTCTTAAATACGTATTTAAAGGTACCACTGTAAAGAGAGTAAAGTGCATACAAATTTCAGCTACAAAACCGCGCAATAGAAATTCTCGAAGCAAGAACCAAGGTGATCCGCGTTAAAATCAAATCGTACCTTTAACCTTATACTCGCAGCGATTACAATAGTCTTCTCGAGGATTTGCAAGGTTAAGCAGTTGCAAAGTACGGTATCGCCCTTTGGATTCAATACTCGATTCGTTAGCGTGTACCCAAAGCCGGATCAGTGGAATTTATACGGAACACTTCGCTCGCCTAATTTAAGGTCAGGACGGTGTCGTAACGTTTGACACATTACATTGACACTGGCTGCAGGAAGAGACCTACTAGTGCTGATGGGTTTGTGAGTGTCATTAAATGACGTAGCGCTGACTTTCTAACACCGGTCGTTTATCTAATAATAATCTTAACCTATCCTCTTAACGCGACGCCCGATAAAGCTACGAGCCTCCCGTTTCTCACACGTGGCATTTTGGATTCTCCGCCCTGGCTCCTTCCAGCGACAGCCCCAAGGCCCTGGCATTACGACCGCGAATTTACGGCCACGCCTATCCCCGGCCAGTCAAGCTAAGCCAGATGAAATTTCGAATTGCCACGGCGGAACCACGATTCGCTTCCGCCAGGAAAATTGGTTATCTTCCGGGATATTTATCGCTCCGCGCGCATTGCCTTCCTCCCTCTTGGGTAGCTTTTAATTCGGAAATATCAAGGTACGTCTGGATTCGTGGATAATGCGGGGAGGAAATATTTTACGTGCGAATCATTGATCGCGTACCTTGAGAATATAGAAATATGAATATAATGGTAATGTGATAATTGGTGGTGAGGTTAAAGTAAATGTTTCGCGTTATCTATACTCGAGTCACGTTTCCTTCTGATTTTTAGTCTTGAGTTGAGGAGAAAGTCACTGATTCGAGGATTATTGGGTTTTATAAAGAGAGCGAGGGAGAGTCTTGTATACTAATCTGTCCTTAAAGATCGTAAACCCAGGTATAAAATCCAAATATTCGTGATATCTACTTCAAGAATCCAAAAATCAAATCAATCCAAGTATCCCTTCAAAACATCTCCACGCTAAGACCACAGTACAGCATATTAATCACCTCACGTCCATCAAGAAAATAATCAGCAGTAACCACATGAACTCCGAACATCTCCATAAAAACCTAAATCCACATATCCCCAAGAGTAGCATTAACCATTACAAATCCAATGCTCCAAGAAAATCCAAATATTCCCAGAAGCGTCCAAATATTCTCGAAAAAGCGCCAACATCCTCGATGCCAAGAGGATCCAAATATTTCCAGGCGAGTCCAAATATTCTCGAAAAAGCGCCAACATCCTCGATGCCAAGAGGATCCAAATATTTCCAGGGGAGTGCAAATATTCTCGAAAAAGCGCCAACATCCTCGATGCCAAGAGGATCCAAATATTTCCAGGCGAGTCCAAATATTCTCGAAAAAGCGCCAACATCCTCGATGCCAAGAGGATCCAAATATTTCCAGGCGAGTGTAAATATTCTCGAAAAAGCGGCAACATCCTCGATGCCAAGAGGATCCAAATATTTCCAGGCGAGTCCAAATATTCTCGAAAAAGCGCCAACATCTTCGATGCCCCGGGCGTCGGGGAAATCCGCATCCCCGTTGGCAATCGTTGCAACGAGCGCCTCCTTCTCTCCTCCAGAGGCACTCAAGGAGGGGCCTGCAATTCGTTCGAGTTCCATTCCAGCAGGGAGAGACGACGGCTGCACGGTGACCTACCCCTAGCGGACCGATCGTAGGCAGGGCCGTGCCAAGGAGGGGTGGCGGCCCCTCCTCTCCCTCCTGCCATGGATAAAGGCGGCGACGCACAGGCCAGGAGTCGCTCGTGGCGTCGGAGGCTCATCTCGCGCCAGCCGAGCTTTTTGAAATAATCACGTAGTGTTGGAGAAGCAGCGGAGCGTGAGAGGGTGCCGCCTGGGGAGGAGTAAGAGGGCACGACGAGGGGTTGATTCAGTGGCTGAGTGCCGTTCCCTCATTGTGGCGCGAGCGTATCCCTGCCTCGAGATCTTCCCCTGGCCCCCTTTCTTCCCTTTTTCCCCTCCTTTTCGGCGTCCTTCGCCGACCCTCCGGGATATCCCTCAGGAATCCACTTGGCGCACGCTGCCCCCCTCCCCTCTTGCCAGCACCATCCGCGCCATTGTTCCACGTGGAACGTTTTTAATTGTCCCTCGCCGCCGGAAACGTCTCGCGCAAATGTTTCATGGATTTGTCGGTTGTTACGCTTGCGTTTGGCAGGACGAGTTTTTTTTTCTTAGCGAGGAAGCTTGGAGGAGCGTGCAGGTAAGGCTCGATGGGATAGGTGGTGCGTGGATTTTCTGGTACGGTGATGGTGGCGCTGCTCGATCGCGCTTGCGACGTTGGTGCTGAGGTGAGATCGTGATTTTTGAGGGATGGAGGGTTTGGAAGGAGGATTGGAGCGATCTAATCTCTGGTGAGGAAGAAGCGAGTGGGATAGGTGGTTGATCGAAGGTTTGGTCTTGGTTTTATTAGGGATCGCGACTTTGTTAGCGTCTATTCTACAGTTGGGTGTAGATCAGTGGATCGAGACCATAGTTGGTTTAATCAGAGAGTTTGGGTTGCAGGGACTTCTGATTCGAGCGTCAGAAATGTATAGAATATACATGAGTATACTAGAGTATTTGTAAAGTGTATAGAAAGAAACATTAACCCACGATAACCCTGATTCAATTAGAATTATCAGTCTTAACTATCAAATCAATACAAGAGGACATTAACACTATTCCCACCAGCCATTTTCCAGAAAGATTTAAGTATACTCAACATATCCTTGAAGAAAAAGAGGACGAAAGGAAAATGTCGATGGATTAATTTATCGATCCGTACGCTGCGAGAAAAATCATATTAAAATCTCAGAAGTGACCGCGCCTCAAAGTTCTACGATTTTTCGTAGTTAAGAATAGTGTTGATCAGAACCAAGACCCTAGATCCCATCAAAAACTACAATTCCCATCACACCACAGTACTCTTAAACCAGTTAACCAACCCCTCCTCCCCCGTGACATCGTCTTACTCATCCGGATTCGTCAGAAAAAAATCTCTAATCCCTTTTACATCCACCATCCCTCCCTCTTCCCATCAGAACCTGCGCGAAACATTCCGCGAGCCATCCAGACGATCGTTTACCCCGTATCGACACCTCGAAGCCCTCCTTCATCAACTCTCCTCGCATCCTTTCCCTTCGATCCTGGTAACAGGTGGAGTGCTCGTACCTGAGGGAGGTTTCCTTGATGAGCATACCCGTGACCTTGGCCCGCGGTTTCCTCGGCCGTCTCGGTATTAGAATGGCGGCTGGTGCTGCGGCCCTCACCAACGGATGACACAATCACGGCCCTCCGGCTCGTGGCACGGCACTCTCGGACCCCGCATTACAAACTGAGGGCCCAGCGGCTCAATCGGCACCGTTCCGCACAGGCACGTCTCTTGGTCCTTCTCCATGCGCCACTCTCTCCCCTCCGTCCCACCACGGATCGTCTCTGGATACGCGGCCGTTTGATATCGAGCTCGTTAGCCGTATCAAATTCGCAGTGGCGTAACGATTCCAGGGGCCAGCCTTGCTCTCTCTCTCTCTCTGATTCGTTTCAGCTTCGATACCCGGAGGAGCTTTGCTCTGGGCTCTGCTGGTTTCAAGGTGGATTTTGATGAAGTACTCGAGGTATGGTGTGTGTGGCGCGTGGAGGAAGTAGAGGTTTCAATGGTATTCTTCGCTATTTTTTTCTTGTATTTATTCTTGGTTTTGACTGTTGAGGTTGGTTGGTCTAGGATAAGGTTAGGGTTTCGGTTTAGGTTTAGGATAGGTTTAAGGTGGATTTTAAAGTGGTAGAGGTTGGTATATGTATTGCAAGGAGAAACTAGAGGTGGTATTCTTGTTTATTTATTTATTTATATTTTTAGATTGTGTGCGGTACTGATTGATAAGCTCGTTTGACTTAGGATGTGCTGTTTAAGGTGGATATGAAGTGCCAGAGTCATTTGCATTAGGATCTATTATTTATAACGTGGATTCTGAACTGTCAGAGTGTCTATGGTACACGTATCATATGGAAAAATCATCGATGATAGTTGGGATTCGAACTCGAATATTTGTCTATTTTTATTGAATATTCTTATCAATATTCTTGCATTCTTCCTGTTTTTCATATTCCCTTATTTTTCTCCATATATCAAAGAGTTACTCGCCTTATTAATCAAATGATAATAATGATAGTAATAATAATAAATCTCCCTTATTCATTGCTCTGTCATATCTTTTTATTTACGCCAGGACTACGTGTGATATTATCCCCTTTCAAGTGCGCGGTGAATAATCGAGAGGGTTTCTCCTCTTAAATGGGATTTTAAGGGAGGAGAGCACCGCAGGTATCTTTTTGATTGCTTGGAACTTCCTCTCCTCGATCGATTGCGCGCTTTACCGGCCGTCTGCCGACGAAAAGGGAGAAATAATACACCGCGAGATCAAAGGGAACGTTTTTCGCCCCACGGAGCTTCCGACGAAGTCGTCTTACCCCCGCTCTCACCCCTTGCTTTCGGTGCGTGGATGGCACGATGTCGATTTCCTCGACTCAGGAGAAAATACCAAGGTTCTCTACGCTATCCTTTTCTAGCCGGATCTATGAAAATGTATACGCTTTCAAGCTCAGCTTATGACGTAGCATCGTCCGCGAGATTTGGGATTTTGTAAGGAGAAAGGATTTTTTTCGCAGTTCGTCGAAGAATTTATGAGATGAAGCAGACTAAGGCGGTCTTTCCTAATCGATATATTATTCCTAGAATATTTCTAATAATATATTCCTAATACATTTTTAATAATAGTATTAGTTTAGTATTATTCTGATATATCAGTATTAACACTAGAACTACCAGCCACTTTCTGGGCATGATGATCTAAATACTGCATGAAAATCATGGAAAATCTAAAAAAATACGTCGTTATAAAGTACTACGATTTTTTGAAGAAAGGACTGACCAGTCATTTTGACTGGTTTGGTAGTTCTAGTGTTAAAGAAACTAATAATATTACTATAAGCTCCCTCATAAAGTCCAAACTCTAATCGAGTTCGAAGAACCTTCAACCTCAGCTAAATACACAATCGGAGAAAGGAACCAAACAATCAACCCGACCATACACTTCCATTCGATTTCCAAGAACACATCAGCCATCCTCCATCCGCGAATTCACGAGCTTTCGACCAATCCAGTGCCCCCACCATTTCCAAAGATCAGCCCGCGATCGCTAATCCCAGGTATCCCAAAAAGCCTCGATCCTTGGAAACACTCGAGACCAGAAGCGAAGGACGATCTCAAAGCTTCTTGCAAAGCGTAATTTCCGGGACGTCATTTCGAAGCTCGGCCCTAAAACCCCCCTCAAAAATCCCGTCCACTTTGTCTCGTCCTTCCCGGGGGTCCAGCTCGGAGATACTCTTTATCCTCCGCGTCTCGATGCGAGAGGGCGAGCACAGGGGGTCCTTTATGGCGGCGGTCCACCTTTCGAGATAAATTTTCACCTCGAAGGAGCTTCCCACCGAGACAAATTCGCTCGAAGGCCCGACTGGAGTGTGTGTCTACGTTGATTGAATCTGCATGTAAATCGACGGAATAAGCCGCTTTACCGGCAGCTAGCAGCCGAGGTTGGCGGCTCGAGAGGGCTGCCAACCCCGATTTGGGGGGAGGGAGGGGCCTGGCAGACCTTCGAGGTGAAAGAGACGGCGCTCCCAAGATTCACTGGCTATAACGAAGTGACAGGTCAATATTAACCCTTTTGGTAGGACGCGGTGCACTCGTGGCGGGACAGTCGAGGGCGCGAGGTATACATGGGTCTGGCGGGAGAGTAATTTCGGTTTTTTCTGTTGGGAAATGAAATTTATTTTTGGAGGCATGGGGGTTTGATCAAGGGTGGTATTGTGTTTTCTTCGATGACCTTTTGCCTTCTTTTTGGGAGGTTTATGATTTTTTTTCTTAGGTGTTGTGGGTTTTGATTGCTTTGGTTGTTTGTTTCGAGTTTATAATTTTGTGCTGATAAGAGTTCTGGTTTTTATTTAAATTGTAATATTGCGAGTGTTCGAAAATCGAAGGTATTTTCTTGCCAACTCGATACGTGAGCAAGCTTCCTCGAGATTTAGGAAAAAGCTAAATGTATGTATTGATAGTATATTTTTGAAAATTCTCTTTGTATTTACGTGCTTTGTATATTTGATTATATTTTCGATCACTGTATCTCACTTTTTCCATATTCGAATTGTCTTATTCAAGTGGTCCTTAATTGCTCCAAAAGTTTTAAATTAAGGTATTCCCCTATACATACATCCAAATCCTATATATTTATTTATCCAGCAAACAGTCTAGCGATAAACGTGACTTCCTTAACAAAAATAAAATAAAAACAAATAAAGTAGAAACGAAACAAAATATAAAAGTTGAATATTATATAACCATGACATTCAGCAAGTTTATAACCACTCCAATCGACTAAAGTAGACTCAACACTATTTTCACGATATTCAACGACTTCCGCGTAACGATTCCCCGTCCGCTCCCTAAACCCACGCCAAGCAAACGATCCGTGTTTATTCCATCGTGAAGCCAAAGTACGGTATCCCTATCCGAAAATATTTGCCGGAGTGACCCGTGCTCACCCTTCCCGGCGAAAGGGTTAACCCCGGCGCCACTGGCGAGCCGCTTTCGCGAATTCACGTTCGATATCCGCCGGAAGTAATCGAATTCTGCGAATGGACCCTCATCCCCCCTTGGCGGCGCTCGTCGAGACCGTCGCCCAGCAGGAATCGATGGAAATTGCTCTTCGATCCGAAACGCGATTAATCGCCTGGTTCAACGCGCTTCAAAGTGAACGAGCTTGGAGTTGATGGATTTAAGGTAAGCTTCTTCCTAGGGAATATTCCATTGGGCGAAATACGTTGTGGATGGAATATCAGGGAAGGTGTCTAATATTGGTTGAAAAGTGGCAACTCGGATTTCAAGTGGATTATTAGTAAAAGAAGGTGTAAGCTGTGCTCATAATTCCTGAGAGTCTGACTCTTTGTTCTTGGATTTCTCAGGTAGTCATTGTTTTTTAGAAAATTGATTTTTCGAACTGTGTTGGATGTATATAGAAAAATGATCTTGATTGTGAAAGGGGATAAATGCTCTTTAAAGTAGTATATGATATTGATGTTTGTAAAGGATAGGCTAAGTTATATGAAATATAAAAGTGTGAGCAATGAAGTATATTCCATGAACAGGTTCTAGGTTTAATAGAGCATCTATTGGGGCACGTTTTATTCTAATTTTTCAACTGATCTCCTGGAAAATGTGGTCTCCTGGAATTTCGATTTGAACGATTCGAACTTTGAGGAGATATGCGCTCGCCTTGAAATTTCTCCTTCATCGCTAAGAGCCGCTTTGAATCACCGAAACCTCTCGCGTACCTCCTGTGCATTACACCTGCACTCTGCGCACTCCGTGTATTAATCTTACGATCGACGCTCTGCATGTCGTGCATTAACCCAATTAGAGCCACTACATTAGCTCTTACACGATTGCCTTTTAATCCTACGATCGCGCGGAGCGACCGATAAAATGCTGTTTAAAATTTACGACTTCGCGGTGACGCCATACGCTCCTGCATACACGCTTCTGCTAAAGACCGAGGGTTGTGACATTCTGGTGCATATAGCCTTTCTCGATCGTGCAAACTTTGATAAAACGAGGTAGGGTGGTTTTATCGAATACATCTATAAATAAGCGGCGATTATCTCATGTATGGTGTAATACCCTAAGCGTCTTATATAAACGCGCTTTATATTAAAACTACGGTATTATTGGTAAGAGAATATCAAAAAGTCGCGTCTGTGATTTTGTACGAAAATCGAGTCCAGCCCAGTTTGTTTTAATTCATTAATTAGTAACCGGTCGATTATTTAAAACACACCCCAGTGACTAATATGTCTATTATTTCACACAAAAAATTTCAGTGTCGTCGACTGTAACTCCACGAGATCTGATGGAGAATTAAAATATAGTGTCTTAGTCATAAATAGTTATATTTAAAATTCAAAGTGTTAGTGGTAAATACTTATATTTAATATACATCGATACGATGCGACTGTGGTGGCTAATTTTAGTATCAGATAAACTGTAACATTCGATAAAGCGTTTATCCATCTCGCTCTCTCCCTCGCCAGTACGGCGGAGATACGAGATCAACGATCGGAATTTTCCCTTTTCCGGCTCGAAATGGGCGGAGCACGAAGTATTGGCCGTTCGTGCAAAATAATTCCTCACGATCAAGTTCAATTGCCGGCAGTATACAAACTGCGTATCCGTGGCAGGGAGGGGAAATGCGCGTTAATCGCGGACAGTGACTAATGTCGCCTGTACGCGAATACCGGCGGCGGTCAGTGGTTCACAGTGCGAAAATCCTGGCGCAATTACCAAACTCCGTGTGAACAAGGAAAATTCATCTAATCCATAAAAATGCTCACGTTAGAATCACTCCTTTAATATCCGCTCGATACATTCGAAAAATCTCAAATATCCCCAATACGCTGTAAAAAAATCAACTGCTACTATCTGCTATATAACTTCCCGTAAATCCTTAAAAATTCGTAGCCACGAATAAACTGGTATAAAATCTCGATAAAGTAAAATAAAGAATTATTTAAAAAATTCTTATCTCATCTTCGCCATCAACGATCCAAAAAAAATAAAAACCAGAAGACTCTGGCTTTTTCGAGCCAAAAAAAAAACACCAAGACTCAACCAATTCTGATTTTTATATATACAACAGTCCACCATTTCCTGTCTCATCGCTTCGACTTTAGATCTTTGATCCGGTGATTTAATAAAATCTCAGTTTCCTGCAGGTAAACCTTCGTATTTTGGCCACGTATGTCCAGCTTTCGAACCACTGTGCGGCGGTCAGTCAGCCGTGGAGACGAAGAGGAAAGCGTTTGGGGGAGCTGTAATTTACATCGTGGCCTTACGTACAAAGCCCTGGAACAATCGATACAAACGAGTAAATCGGCGACCCTCCGGCAGTCTCGGCGTTTAACGTTACCAGGAGGATGCCGAGCTTCCTCGGAGAGTTTAAAGTAAGACCCATTTCTCCTTCGTTGGCCAGACGCGCGCCGACTCCCTCGTCTCGCTAATCAACCTTTCTCGTGGAATTATTCATGAAACTATGTCGAGTGCCGGTAGCTAACTACGCGTCGCGCGTATTTCCGCTTTGTCCCTCGTTTTGAAGTATTCGTCTTATTTTTTTTACGTACATGATGCGAGGATTTTGTATTTAGGAGTTTTATATACATACATACGTATTTATATTTGTATTTGTATGAAAATTTATATTTATATTTGTTTTTATATTATTTTTAATATTTTAAATATCAATATATTTATATTTATATTTATATTTATATGAGAGATATGTTTCTAGGATGAAGATCGTACGGACGCCAAAAGTCGACCAATTGAATTAAGATTATTCTCAATACACTAGACTCTTTTTCTTATACGATTTTGCAATGACACTTTTATCTCCCCTTTTATTTCTCTTTCTCTCCTCTCGCACGATTTATCTTCGTCAGCGATAAAAGAAGAAAAACGGTTGTTTCCACGACGAAAGCGTGTAATAAAACGCCGATTAAGGTTAGAACCGATGAAAATCGCGCAGAAAAAAATACGTATATTATATCGTGGTCTTTGTCGCTCAAAAAAACAACCGTCTATCTTTTCTTACCCTTGAAAAAGATCAATTATCTACAAAGGAAGAAAAGGGGAGAAAAAAGCGTCGTTGCAAAACCCTGTTAAAAAAGAAAACAGTCAGATATATCGAGAGTAAGACTAATTTCGATCCCACGTACGAAGACAGCGTATCTCACGGCTGAGGGGCCAGCTTAAACCGTGGATCCGAGAGAGCAAATAGTCTCGAAGGTCGACGGCGAAAATCACGCAAACTGGCAAACAGCCTTAAGATTCCAGGAGCGTCAAGCTTTCATCCCCAGAGCTCGATATTTGCCCGTCTCATTACACGATCGCTCCAAGCCGATATTCGCGATTCGAACGAGCCCCGGACGAGCTACGAGAAACGCCGTTTCTTTTTCCCTCGGCGCCACGATTCGCCCGTTTATTTTGTTTACCTACTTTGCCCCCTTTTCGCCTCCCTTCCTCAGTCGAGTGGCGCGAAGAGGCCTCGTCTCGCCTGTTCGTGCACGGGGTCGTTAATGGTCGGGGAATATCCCTGGCGAGAAAGAGGCGAGTCGAGAAAGCGGCGCGCGGTGCTTCGAAATCCTGATTCGCGAGGGAAATAAGAGGATCTCGGCTGTTTCGCGCGGAAGTCGATGCAGGGATTTCGAGGTCAGCGCTGATGCAAGGTGAGAGGATGAAAATGAAAATGCTGAAGTCGATGAAGCTGGTGCGCGGTGGTTGGAAATCCTGATTCGCGAGGGAAATAAGAGGATCTCGGTGGTTTGGTGAGAAAGTCGATGTAGGGATTTCGAGGTCAGTGCTGAGTAATATAAGGTGGAAGGATGAAAATGAAAATAATGTACTCGATGGTGTTTGCTGGAAAACTGAGATTGAATCTCGATAATCTAGGCTTCTTGGGGTTTTTCTTTTTAAATTCCTTTTTAACGCCCACTACTATTAAGATAGCTTGCCCTGGGAAGTACTATTAGAGCTACAGTAGGCTTCTTCCACATAGATTTCCAAGCTTCCATCCACTACACCACTCTATCTCATTTCTCAGCTTATCAGTAACGAGTAAAAAATAAAAATGAATAAAATAATATAAGAATAAAAATGTCACCCCCTCCCACGACTACCTACCAATTTAAAAAAATACATAGAACTCATCGTCTTTCAAAATTCCTCCAATTCGTTATACTACATTGAGAATACTCACTATTATAAATCGACACCAAAATCAAATCCAAACTCCGGCTCTCACACAGTATAAAATAATATTCCTTCAGAAGCTCACTTTTCGAGCCAAAACCCGTGTCGAATGGAATAAAAATCGCGCATCCAGCATTCAGCATACCAATCCACTCGCATCGGTGCTTCTGGCCAGGATTTCCGCGCTCCAAGCGCCGTGGCAGGCTGGAGGGCGCTATTAAGGGCGGAGACATATTTTTCGCGGATTTCTCAGTACTCACTCTTGCGTCGCGAGAGTCGAGAGCGGCGGCGCCGACGGCTTCTCGATTTCCGTGTTAATTATGGGGCCGTCTGGGGTTCGAAGGGCCGCCTCCATGGCCGCCGCCTCCTCCTCCTCCCTGAGCTCCTCCGAGGCCTCCTCCGGGATCGTCGTGATATCCTCCAGAGGCGGCAGCTCGCTGCCCTTATCCTCGAGCTGGTTCTCCATCATTTGGTCCAGGCTGTTCTCGCCTGGCCTCGCCACCTCCTCGATGTCCGAGTCGATACCCTGTTGATGGATTTGGAAAGCTTTGTAATGGACTCCTTGGCCAAAGCGAAGTGTTTCGGGAAATGCAAGCCGTGGATTGAAGGAATATTCGCGAATTTCCTGTCGATTGTTGGGAATTCTTACACTGTCGAAGATGTACGAGGATTTAGATTAGTTGGTGGTGAATGTTTTGCGTTGTTTTTGTGTTTATTGGTTCTTATGAATGGGGTATGTGATTCTATTCAAAGGTGATGTGCATTTTTTTTTTATATAAAGATATTTTTTTTAGTTTATTATATGCTTGTGGTATCGTTGGAGGAAGTTGTTTTTATATGACAATGTGTAAGCGAGAGAGTGAAGTTTGATGGATTAATATGGACTTAGAGTAATGTCACTTAAACTTAAATTACTAACTAACTTAAATGAATATCAATGAAAATTAGCATCGTTGCTCGAAAATGAGATCGTTGAAATGAAAATGAGACCTTGATTATTTTTAGAAATTATATTTTGTGGAGATTTGTCGAAGGTTATTGTTATGATAATAGGTTTTTGGAAGGAGGTTTGCCGAATGTTTCGTGGTAAAATTTCCATTGTTATTTATGAATTGTCCAGTGGAACGCGAGACGATTTTCGACGCTGTTGGATCCTTTCCCCCCTATCGATGGTTCTGGGTTAATCGAGCAAAATGATTTGTTGCTACAACACAAGCGATTCTGACGACGTCCTAGTTACCTCCGCGGTTACGGAAAGCCGAGGGTGTCCATCCAAGTGTTATTGGATTTCGAAGGAACCGGCATGTCGCTCGAAATACCCCGCAAAGTAACCGCATATCGCTGAACAACCTCACTGTATTATAACCAGAAAATTCTATCCTAAGCAGAACTAAAAATACTATAACGATTTTTAAATGGTTTCACGAATAATACCCAAATAGCAAGACTAAATTTAATTTGAACTCGATCCACGCGATATTAGCACCAAAAGTTGAAGTAAGTAAAAAATAACCGTACATTCTGAACAATTTTATGTCATGATCAAAGAGTTCTACTCTAACCAGAGTACTTAAACTTAAAAAAAATACTTTGACTCAAATTGTTCCTTGAAAAATTCGAGAAAGGACAAAATTGACTCCGAATTGTAAAGTAGCATCGAGAATCGAATCCACGTTTCCGTGGTAAAAGCAGGATGGCGCAAAAGTGCGATAATTGCGACGGTTAAGGATACTTTAATTCGAGTGCGCAAAGGCAAACGCCTTCGAAAGCCACGCCGTTCGAGGACACGGCGCAAGCGACAGAATCGAGGGTTGCGATTCGACGGAGATCAGAATCCGCCCGTAACTTCCGTGAAATTACCGTGGATCCTCCACAGCAATTAAACGGAGAGCGCGCGATGGCGATGCAGGGGCGTCGACGGGATATTTTGGAGCCCGAATTCCTTGCCAACGAGTATTTCGTTCGTCGCATTATCCGAACGAGCGTTGAAATTTTCTTTCGTGCTTGAAATAGAAATTGAAAATAAACCATACCAAAATTATTAATATTATTGCTTTAACTCCCCTTCTAGTACAAGCGTAGTTGTACTACAAACCAACAGAGGATCGATCGCGACGTTTATTCTCACTTTCAAGAGGAGTCAACTTCTGAATCAAGAATTGACTTCTTAACACTAGAACTACCAAACCAGTCGAAATAACTGGTCAGTCGTTTCTTTAAAGAATCGTAGTACTTTATAACGATGTATTTTTTTAGATTTTCCATGATTTTCATGCGGTATTTATATTCACTGAAATTTCCTTTTACTCTCCCCTTTTTTTTAAAGACGTATGTGGCGTTCTAAATATGCCCAGAAAGTGGCTGGTAGTTCTAGTGATAAATATATATTAATTAAATATTCTTCTTTCGATCTTACATCGGGCATGTAATAGTATTTATCAACCAGTAGATGTTAACAAATATTAAATTGTATCAGCCACAAGGTATTGTGGATACTATTTAACAGATGTTAAATAATTCATATACAGGCGAAAAAAACATATTTAATTTATATTCTCACCGGGCAAGTTCCTTCCAATATACGAACAAAATATATATACATTCTTAAATATATTTAAAAATCTCCACAAGTGAAATCGTGGTCTTATTCAACAACATAGTCTCCCAACAGTTCGTCTAATAGTGAAAACAATTTACGTACATCCACGTCAATCGTTTACCATTATCCGCACACCCCATAAACCACATTATTCGACAAGACCACGATTCTATTCATAACAGCAACAAGATCGGTACTATCGAGAGTACCATCTCACACAAGACCACGATTCTATTGAACAAAATCAGGAGTCCCATCTCACGCTTATTTTTTCCGCGCAAAGAAAGAAATGCTCCCAAAATTGGCGCACTCGCTTTGTAGAACCCGCGGCCATGCGTAACCAGCATCCGGCTCTGGGCCTTCCTACCTGAGCAAAGTCCATGTAGAAGGAGTCCCTGGAGTCGGAGCTGCCCCGGCGGAGCCGGAGGCTGAGATCCGGCGAGCTCTCGCCCATCTTCCTTGTCCTCCTCTCCTCCTCCTCCTCGCCTTATGCCTCCCTCGCGCCTTCGCTCCCGCACCCCTCTGCCGCCAACCCCCTTTGTCTTTTACGAGCTCCTTGCTCCACGGACGGGGAATTCTAAAGAGGGTGGCCCTGCACGCACAATCCGCCGGGTTTGCAGGCTGAAAGAATCGCCCTTGAATGACAGATCGCCTCTCGGTCCTCTCTTCCTTCGCCTCCTCCTTTCACCCCCCTCGCTTCTTTTTTTTCCTCTCTCTCTCTCTCTCTTCTCAACCCTCTTCCTCCGCCTTTCTTTTTTCCTAACCCCGCGCCCGTTACAGGCTCTATATATGTATATATCCCTCTCTCCGTCTCTCTTTCCCTATTGGCGACGAAATAAAAATGCCCCAGTGAAAGGAGCCCCCGCGAGTGGTCGTACGTGAGATCATGAATGGCGGCAGCGAGCTTCCGGATGTCAGGCCCGTGGACGTTAAAATTTCACCGTTACCCCTTTCGAGCGAGCGCCGGCAGACTGGCGTTTACGTAGGCTGGGAGATTGTAACGGGTAAGTGGAGATCTCGCGGCCCGTCTGCGCATCGGCGGAATTGCGAAAAATACGGGATTCGATGCGTGGAAGGATTCGGGGTGGTGCTTGGGACGAGGAGAGGAACTCTTTGGATTCGCGTTGTGAGATTGAGGGAGTTGAGCTGTGGGACGTTTGGGTATTATTTATTTATTATTAGAAAGTTTGTGACCGGCTTGAATGTGAGTAATGGTATTTTTTGTATACAGGAATCGTGTATGGTGCAAATTGTCCGTTGTAAGATGAAGGCGAGGATTGAGGATTGATCGCTGGTGTTTCTTCTCGTCGATGACAATTTCTCGGGTTGTTTGATTTGAGGAATGATAAGGACACGATTGATGTACCGTGCGAGGTTTTAGGGTTTTAGGGGTGTTTATTTAGGATAAGGATAACCCACTGGGCATATAGGAAAAAGGGAAATCCCTGAACAGGGTCGTGGAATGGGTGAGTTTAATATACAAGCCCAGTGCGTGGATATTTTTTAGTTCGAGTTTGGACAAGTTTTTAGTCTTAGAGAAAGAGAGAGTTTTCGGAGAGAGTTTAGTTTTGAGTAGAGTTCTCTTAATAGAGAGTTGAGACCTACAGAGAGGAGTGACTGTAAAGAAATACTACCCCTAATTTCACTTCGATCAGAAGCACTCGTTTATAAGCGATAATTTCAGTAGCAATAATTGATTAGAAATAATTTCAGTAGTTCCTGTATATAATTCCATTCTATATAGTATAATATCTTTAATAAATCAATGATGTATAATATATTTTCCTGCATGAACCACTCGTACCGACACACTTTACCCCATTAATCACGCCTCGTCCTTTTAGATCGATCTTCGCGGTTCAGAACTGCCCCTCGATGAATCCAACGACTCGCGACAAGATTTCCTTCATTCAACCGAACTACTCTTATTCCACGAGCAAGTGCACGCGCCTCCAATTCCGCGTTTTCGATGACGTTGGCCAAGGCAAATAAACGGCGCCTCGTCGTTTCAATTTGCCCTCCGACATTTCCACTTTAATCCAAGTTTCGCGTCGGCCACCCGTATTGCCGAAAGCGCCGTAATAACTCCTCGGGTAGCAATAATGTATCCTGTATAAACCAACTTCGGGCCCTGGAATATCCTGTTACCTCGCCAAACAGTGCTCGTGCATAAAGCCGCCCTAAGACTCGGTTAAGGGGAGAGCAAAGTCGGATCCTCGTAAGTAAGGTATCGAGATTAAGCGTGGATTTACAACCTTCGATCAGCATCGTCTTCGATTTTTTCCCGATCAGTGATTTTTTGCACATTCAACCCTTTGCGCTCTAAAGAGTCTTATTTCCTTCGCGAATAGGAACCCAGATTCGAATTTATGTTGGAGTTCTATTGAAGAGTATATATCCTACCATCGATGGAATGTTTGGACGAGGTTTTTCTTTGGAAGGGACAAACAAGAGAGCCGGGGATTTATTAGATTCGGGTGTATGAAACTCGCGAATTATCGGTCGAGGAAAATACAGTGTCGAGCGACACTCGACATAGGAGCGCAAAGGGTTGATACGTTTCTTCGATTTATTCATTCGAGATTTGAGTATCATCCGAATTAAAATCTGCAGTTCGTTTAGCGGCAGTTCGAAAATATCGAATGAACTCTGTTTCGAGTCTCCTTACTGTGGTATTGTAACAAATTTCTTAAAGTGGACTTTTGATCGGCAGAGCCAAAGTACATTGGGTCGAGAAAGTCGAGGCGCGCTTTTTCTAAAGGATCGACAAAATTCGCCATGAATTTTACGGCAAGTCGATGATTACGTGGAAAATTTTGCAGAGGTTTCGATATCCATTGACCGAAAATCGCGGCCGCGAAGCGCCAAAGGGGATGGGATTTTAATTAACGCCGCCAGAAGGGCCAGACAATCGGCTTGAAGACGAAAGAAGGTGGGGTTAGGAGAGGCCCAATTGGATTTCCCACCTGGCCGTAATTAGACTCGACGTTGCAAAGTCCTCCTACCGTGGCTCGTCACCTTCGATAATTAAGGTCACCAAAGTCCCCCCCACACCCCGTGAGATCGGCCAGAGGCGACCGGATGTAACTTCTCGTGAGCTCGTGTACACCGTTCTCGAGATCTTCAGGATCTAATTAAACCTCGAGGATAATTAGTCGTGACCAGGTGTTTCGAGATAGAGGAGATCGTCTCTTAATTCGTTGCAGGAAAGATTGATATTAAGATGAGCGATGAAAGATGCTATTAATGATGCATAGATTCTGGTAAATATTCAATTCTCGAATAAGGAGGCTGAAGAGCGATACGGCTCATGATAAATTCAGCACGAGGGAGCTGAATTGAGATCGTCGTGGTCAAAATGAATCACGAAGCGGTTATTGAAATCTTTTGAAGATGGCGACAAGGAGTATTAACTTTGAGGTTTAGTCTAGCAAAGAACGTAGTCAAAATGGGTCACGAAGGGTTTATTAAAATCTTTAAAAAATGATGAGAAAGACTATTAACTTCGAGGCTCAGTCTTGCCAGAAAGGTAATTAAAAAGAATCACGAACGATTTATTAAAATCTTTCAGAAATAATGACAAAGTACATTAACCTCGAGGTTCAGTTTCACAAGAAACGCAATCAAAATCAATCACGAAGGGTTTATTCAAATCTTTAAAGGATAATGACAAGGACTATCAACCTCGAGATTCGGTCCCACAAGAAACGTAGTCGAAATGAATGACGAAGGGTTTATTAAAACCATTCAAAAATAATGACAAGGACTATTAACCTCGAGGTTCAGTCTCGCAAGGGACGGAGTTTCCAGGCTACGAGGGGACTATCCTGCATCCTTGGCCTCCGACTAATGCACGGCTCGCGGGCTAATAGCATGCTGCTTTGCCGTGAGACAGCAGTTCGAACGTCAATGAACATTCTTCCGGTTGAGGATCGTTTAGAACGCCATTCCTCGCCGGACCCTACCGTTCCTCGAGCGTTTTATGGGCCGCGTACGCGGCATCGAATATTTCTCCATCAGCCGTGCACATAAGGGAAATACTACGGAGCTGGGGAGAAATTGCGTGGGGGGCAGACTGCTACATAATTTATCGGCCGGAATAGAACGAAAATGTTTAGAAGGATACCTTCCATTCGCATTTGGGATATCGACCTATCGAGTCTGCGCCGAATTACTTTTCCACCCGACGACTTTCTCAAAGTGCATTCCTGGAAATTGAATTTACTCTCGCTGCGTACCTCCAAGCGAGGATCCGTGTTTATTGCCATTAATCCATCCCGCTACGAATTGTTATTCTTCGGTGAGAAAGGTGAATTTTGAAGACGAACAATTTAGAGGTGTTCGATTAGTAGAAACTGATATATATATATATGGATGATGCCAGATGGCATATTGTGTTGGAAAGAATTAAATAAGCTTGAACTGAGACTCGATCTGCTGAATGAAGATATTTAGAAAAATACCTTCCATTCGCATTTGAGATACAGAGGTATCGAGTCTGAGTTAATTTACTTCTTCAAGCGACGAGGAAAACAAATTTCCTCAAAGTGTAGCAGTAGAAATTGAATTTAACACTAGAACTACCAAACCAGTCAACATGACCGGTCGGTCGTTTCTTAAAAAATCCTAGTACTTTACAACGATGTATTTTTTGAGATTTTCCATGATTTCCATGCAGTGTTTAGATCATCATTTTGATTTCCTGAAATTTCCCTTTACTCTCTTTTTTCTTTAAATCTATGTGGTGTTCTAAATATGCCCAGAAAGTGGCTGGTAGTTCTAGTATTTAACAGGTGCTTTTAAGCGAGGATCCGTTTATTGGCGTTAAACAGGTTGGACCTGAGATTCCATCCGGTGTAGCTGACACCGATTCGAATGGAGTAAAAATACGAACGAAGACCCATTTTTCGCGTTGATGCACTGAGACGGTTATCGATCGACTTTTCGAACTCTACGAAGATTCCAGGAGGCGCGCAGAGTTATATTCTTAGCGCGAGGGTATAGTTCGGCTTTCCCGGAATTCCGCGGGCAACGATTTCCCGTCGTTTATATTGCGTGCCGGGAAAGGTACGTATTTCCATCCGCGTTCATGCTCCCGGGCAGTTCGTTGCCTTTTCACGCAGCCAATGTCGCTTTTTTATACTTTATCTAAAGTGTCGTGCACACGATAGCACACGCGAGAGGATGGAAAATAGTTATCTCGTGGTAAATTTATGCCGGGCATGTTCAACGAGCACCGAAACGCACGATGCACCTCGAGGTATCCAATTAAGTTATCTAGATTTTTCTTCTCGTACTGGAGAACACGGTTAGCTAAATGGATACGAATTGTTTTGCTACCTCGCCCCTTTTGCCATAAACAGTTATAAATTGCTGTCAAATACGATTATGTTGAGCGGTGTATAATCTCCTTAATCGGATCAATATATAATTTATCTATATATATTAATATGATTGATGGTTTATGTAAATGTAGATCCATTCGAACGAAGTCCATTTATAAAATTGATAATATATATAAATGAATAAAATCCACTTATTATTATACGAGATCGATTAAATTCAATTTAAAATAATGATGTTTCATATTATTCGAATAAAATCGTAAAAAGATGGAAGATTTGGATGGTGGCAAAGTGCTCAGCTCTTCCGTGTACTAATCCAAAGGCGATGTGCGAGCAAGATCGTGTACAAAATAATAAATCGTTATAAATTCGAGAGGGTTATTTTAAAACACCCGGAGGTACGATATTCGATTTCACTTAGTCTCACGGGGGTACAGAATCTCGAAGATGGCGATGCAAGGAAGGAGGATGAGCCTTGAAGAGATCAGCACAATTAGCTTGACTTTTAACGATCATCTTAAAACAGAAACGGGAGTTATTTTCGAATTACCTCGATGTATATCCTCGAAAGCTCAACAGAATAATCTATTATTTATAACAGAAATTTAACATAATTCGTGGATCTACGCGACGTGTACTTGTAAGAGCTTACAAGAACCATCTTTCAACCATTCATAATAAAACCTCAATATTAATTCGTAGATCAGCACAACGTATACTCAAGTGAGCTCATGCGAAACATTTTTCAACCATTCATAATAAAACCTCAATATTAATTCGTAGATCAGCACAACGTATACTCAAGTGAGCTCGTGAGAAACATTTTTCAACCCTTTATAACAAATATTCAACGTTAATCCGTGGATCACACGACGCGTACTTACGAGAGCTCAAGAGAACAGTCGTCCGTCGGAGCTCCCCGTGCGCCCTTCTCCGCGCAACATACCCTCATCCCCCCGCAGTGGCCAGTTCCGTTTTCACTTTCATCCACCGGCACCTAGGCCCGTCATCCGTCAGCTACCTCCCGCCAGCGGCCACCACTGCGCGCCATCCATAACCGTCGAACGGCCACTCGAAACCACCCACAGGTTGTAAACACACGCGCGCACACACGCGGCCCAACAACGTGTCACGCTCCTCTCGCAGCTCGCATCACTCCTCGATGCGCACTTTCTAAGCAGACGGATCCCTTCGAGCAACAAACTATCCAGCTCCTTTTTATCCGGACCAAGCACGACAGACAAATCACCCTCCGAACACTCGGGCCAATCCCCACGACACGGATTCGTTCCTCCAAGACTGCGATCCTTGAGTCGATCTTACGTCTTGGAAAACGTACTCCTCCACCCTGGGCCCCGTCGAAGGAACCGATCAGTACCTCCAGACGCTTCTCCCTCGACAGTCTCAAGCAGCAGCCAGCCACTTCTCTAACTGATCGCACCAGAGACTCCTGCGGACCACCTTACTTCCAGGATCCTCCCACGCACCTCGATCCCGACCTTCGACCCCCCAGTCTTCCAATTTACGCGAGCACCGTCCAGCGCAGCCCTCCTTCCAACCATCCAAAACAAATCCACCGCACCAAAGCCATCCTCCCTCTCTCGATCCCCGGTACCTCTTATCAGGTCCTTTATCCGCTATACACCCTCCATCGGCTCCTCCTCCAGGAAAGCCCGCGGCTTCCGCGGTACTTGTTGATGGTGACCTTGACACCAGTCACGAGGAGTAGCAGGCCCGACGGAGCGCTTCCCGCGAGGAGCCCATTTCTCCGCTGCTCAGCCCTCCTCGGAGCGTAGGCGGCCCGGTGAACTCGTTGGCGCGACCTCGAGCCGGAACTCCAGCAGCGGCTCGACTACGACTACGATCAATTCGCTGGAGTGGTGTGCGGTGCAAGGAGACGGTTTGGCACCCCCAAAGGGCGCGCCGCGCGAGGCATCGACATCCTGCGAGGGCCGCCGGGCTGCTGCAATGGCCCGGGCGTCGCGACGGCAGCGCCTGCGACGCCGCCACCCGTCGCACACGCCGCCAGCACACGCCGGCGGTGCAGCCGCGGCAGGAACGTAGCGCGAGCCTGGGGCCGCTCCGTACCGGTGCCCAGGCTGGAATTGTTATTCGTTTATTGATCAACCGGATTGGCGGTTTGTTTGCTCGATGAGCGGCTCTGGCTGAGAGAGGAGACCGGATTTGCATTGGGCCTCGGTGGGATCTTGGCTCTTTGGGGATAGTCGATGGGTTGTTTGGAGGGTGAGCTGGTTGTTGTATGAGAGGGAGGTTGTTGGTATATTGTTGGATGAGGGATTGAGTGGTGGGTTGTTTGGTTGATTAATTGTTTGGTGTCCTTGGGTTGAGCTGGGATTTTATTTGTTTCTGGATGTTGTATGGGAGGGAGGCTGATGGTTGTTGGGATATTGTTGGATGAGGGATTGAG
>JBCFXI010000974.1:0-86359 GCA_038496175.1 Ampulex compressa
TTCTAAAACCTGGTGAAACTGTTAATACTAATCGCTACAGACAACAAATGATCGATTTGAACCATGCATTGATCGAAAAACGACCAGAATGGGCCAGAAGACACGGCAAAGTAATTTCGTTACATGACAATGCACCTGCACACAAAGCAAAACCGGTTCAGGATACAATCAAAGCACTTGGCTGGGAGCTGCTACCCCACCCGCCGTATTCACCAGACTTGGCGCCGTCCGACTACCATTTGTTTTCATCGATGGGACATGCATTGGCTGAGCAGCACTTCGATTCCTACAAAGAAGTCGAAAATTGGGTGTCTGATCGGTTTGCTTCAAAAGACGAACATTTCTATTGGCGTGGTATCCACAAATTGCCAGAAAGGTGGTTAAAATGTGTAGAAAGCAATGATCGATACTTTGAATAAAATTTTTTTACTTTCCCATTCAAAATTGGTGTTTAATTTTCACAAAAAAAACGCTCACTTCATACCGGTACACTTGATAAATAGTAGTTTAGAAAGTTTATCTTTTTTATCGGAGTTTCAACGGGATCAAGAAATAATAGCTACACTGCTTCTTTCACCTACGCGTACATAATAGATATCTTATTATTGTTCACTAGATTGTTTTTAAATTATAGGATTCTTCACTGTGCAGTTTTAATCAACATTTTTTACATTCATTACATGTTATACTAAATTTATATAATATTTTACTTAGCACACCTTCTGTACATGTGAAATTTTACTCATTTCTTGATATTCTGTGTACATTTTCTCCTTCTTATTTAAGTAATACTTAATATTCTGTATCAACTTCACTTGTCAATTAAAATAATAATAAAAATCCTGATATTTTTGCTCTTGATGTTGTTTTGCATAGAATTCATACAGTGGAATGTATAAATAAAAAATGTTAAAAGGAATGATTAGAAATCATCTACAAGTTTCATATTATACACTAATTTCTTCACTAGTATAAAATGTAGTACATTATACGCTTCACGCTTTTCAAATTTGATAGATTTATACCTAGAATATTCTATAAGTGTACAATTTAGTGTAGAAAAACGTTTAATTCAGTAGAATTTACTGCGTAACTTGCTTTTGTAAACGGTAAAAATACGATCACTCTATTTTTTTAATTTTCTTAAAAAATAAGCCACATTTTCGTTTCATTTTACAAATTTTTGTACTTCCCATTTGTTTTGTTGAATATTTCCAACTTACGTAATTTTTTTCTGAATGTTTTACAGTGCACATGTGCACATAAAATATTATCCATGGTTAAGTCTTTCCATGTCTTGTAAATAGCCCAATCAATTTGACAACTCTCTTGCCTCATTTTTTCTC
Source organism: Ampulex compressa (assembly GCA_038496175.1). Taxonomy (NCBI): domain Eukaryota; kingdom Metazoa; phylum Arthropoda; class Insecta; order Hymenoptera; family Ampulicidae; genus Ampulex; species Ampulex compressa. The sequence continues at coordinate 1,347 of JBCFXI010000974.1, forward strand.
AAACGTGGCAATTCATTTATAATATATTCATTATTAACATCCAACACTAGTGAGAATATTATACCACATTTATTAGATTTTTCGACGTATACTGTGTATATTTCATTTTAAGGGAGGAAACCAGAGTAACGGCAGAAAATAAAAGCTATTTTTAAACATTTTTACTTGCAATACGAACTATTTTTTCTGTACAATGTTTAATATTTTCAGACAGCACACTTTTTTAACTACCTTTTGTAAAAATGTCATATTAAAATATGAATTATTATACTCATAGTAGTATTTAGAATTTTATCGTTTTACGAATTTTATCTTAATTTTTAAAAAATTCATTTTAGATGTCGCAAACATTAAGATCAAAAGGAAAAAAAATTTTCGGTCTTTCTAAATCCATAACTGTAGTTTCCAACCTAAATTGGAAATAGCTATGTATCAATAATAATATTTATAGCTAACTCTTGTCAGTTTTAGTTATCTTTAATGAGATTTTTTAATGAAATTAGATGAAATTTGCTAGTTTGAAAGTTTTTACTTTGTAAATCAAGAACATGCAAAACCGTAAATTTCGATTTTGTAAAATGAAAGAACAGGAATAACATTGAATGCAGTATTTTTATTCAAAATGTAAAATAAATCGTTGTACATTTAGTGTTAGAGGTGTATAATTTTTGAGCTGATAGATTTCTTAGCTCAAAACCATCAAATGTCTCTTCATTTATCGAATATTACCAAAAAATTCAAGAATCTTAAAAAAAAATAGTGCCCCGATACGCTATTCAATTAACTTCTTCTATGGCGCACTCAGTTAACCTCGAGCTCTATCTACTCTTGCAGCTTAAAAAAATGGCCGCACTCGATAACTTTTCAAAATAATCAAGCTCAATACGCAGGTACAGTAATCATTCCATACCTGTTGCTTTGCATGGATACCATTCGTGATGTTTACGATACAGGAGATACTGTTTCCCAGGTGTAGAGCTTGCTTCTGCAGTGTGCCGAACAAAAGAGACGGTAAACTAAGATAACCACGGGCAAACGAGCTTGGGAAGCTTGAGATGAAGCAAGCGAAATGTTTAAAACCAGCCAAAAAAAGTAGTGTCATAAACATTTTTGAATTTTAGTTCCTTTCATATAATAATTTGTTAAATATATTTTTTTTCGATTAAAATCAATCCAAACACAATATAACTACGATCATACTTACTTATTTAATATTTATTGAGTAATTGATTTTATTACCCTTTTAATAGAAGTACGAGTGTAGGTTAATTGAGAATTGCATAAAATATTGTTATACATTGTCGTACATATCCAATGTGGGATATACTTGCGTAATTTCCGCTGAATGCGTAAAGGATGATCTGACTTTCATGAGGAACGAGATACCATTCGCCAAATAATGTACAAACATAAGCTTACATTGCCGGTTTACATGTAGGCGGGATATACAATCGACATAAAATTAGATGCTTGTAGTAAAAACATAAAATTACATATCTAATATCATAAATGACGTACTAAATAAAAATAAAATATAACAGTACAGTAAAATTTACGGAACAGATCTAAAACTTTTTAGCAGTTTTTGTAACTTTCGTATTATGTATTTTTAAGGAAAATAACTTTTTCATTCTGAGGATCTACAGGAACGTAGATTGCGTACTTCTTTGTGTAAAATATAGAATTCTGCTAAACTATAAATACTGACCAAAATTATGCAGGTTCGAAACTCAAAAAATGTTCTAGTCATGTAAACTTTTCGAAATTTATTATGTATGGCATCCATTTTATATTTACGTACACATCATTTCACTATAAAAATAATTGGATGTAAAATATTGTATTACTTTATATATCTTTTACTTCTAGTATGTTAAAAATACTTTTCTATTATTATTTCAGATATGATTAACAACTCATCTTTCTTATGTAATCATTGAAATGACAATACTTTTCAGGCTGGTGTTTAAATCTCTGGCTATCCTCGCTCCGTATTTGGCTTGTCTCTTTTGTCTGCAGTCCCCTTTGCTTTGAAAAAAATGTTGCCTCAATTTCTCTAAAGTTTTAGACTTTACCTAGGAGATACTAATGGAAACATTGCTGGAATACGTACTTAATAATCGTCACTTATCACCATTACCGCAGAATAATGTGCTCTGATTTTGAAAGTTGGTTGTTTATTTAAAACTATGATGCAAGTCGGTTAATTACCAAGTACGCTCAACTGCATGTACTGAACCAAAAGCAAAGAGATCGATGTCATGAAGTTTATCTTGCGCCTTTGTCGTGCGTATCATATATCGTTAAAGGTCATTAGATCACACATTTCTTCTAATATTGTACAACTGATTGAACAATTACGCCGAAAATCTTCTAAGATTGGAATAAATATCTAGTAATTCTATTAGGAAAGGTGAAAATAGGGGCAGCATTGTGTATTCTAAAAGAAAAGAAAAGGATAGTAGACGTCAAACAAATGACTCTGACATATCGTCACACTTGCCTGAGTAAATTCAAAACACACATGAGGCATTGTTTACAAAGATATCACAACATGGCGAATTACAAAATTAATAATTTGTTTTATTTACAAGAGAAAAATGCATTTTTCTAAAATTAAGAAAGATGAAATAATTTCACAAACACGTGTAATTTTTTGCATTCAAAATAAGAGTTTCTTTTTTTTACGAGGCTACACTGAAAATATGTGTCGGAGTTACTGGTAGACAGTGGTAGAAAAACGCGCGAAGAGCAAAGGATTAATATTTGATGCAAAAAAAAATGCATCTTCTAAAGAATTTAATTGTAATTTCCCTTAAAAGTTGCCTAAGGTCGGCAACGTACTACCGTAGCGTTTAACGGTCTTCCTTTTCGCAGGATTGCACACGCCACCAATTGTTTTTGCTACACAGTTTCTTAATCGCTAAATAAATCTAAAAATAAGCCTTATAAACCTATATCTTACAAACCGTCTAAAGACATTGTAAGTTTTTGGCGAAATAGCAAATTAGAAATCGTAATCTCTTTATTACACTTGAAAACTGTGTTGAGGAATACCAGGAAGTCGGTACAACTAACATATTGTTCTTTGTAAAAACGGGTTTGGAGAAATAACAAAGAAAAGATATTTTTTAAAGTGTTTTGTCTTAACCAAATTAGATGCAATCCCACTGAAAATACTTAAATGTATTAGGTTGTTCAATAAATTCGCGGAACGCCGTGTATTTGTCAACAGTATAACTAAAACTTTCACGTCGTTTTAACATTTCATGTTTCATAAGAAACTTAACCAAAATTTCCAAATTTTTTTGCACCATTGTAAATAAACATTTGGATTTCAAACAGTTATATGCACAGAGAGTGCCGCATTCGCTAACAATGTAACAAAAACACAACATTGAAAGCGTTTTTTAACTTTTAGTCTTTTAAGTTTAAAGTCTTTAATTTTTCGATTAACTTTTTAGTTGTATTCTTTAGTTTAAAGTTTTTAACTTTAAAAATTCTACATTATATTTTACAAGTATAAATCCGTTTTTTGATTTCTGGCTCTCGAACTTATTGAACAACCTATTATTCACACGTTCTACCTTATTAAAATCCATAATTATACACCATAAACTTAACCTTCCATAAACGGTATGCACAAAGGAACGTAAGCGTACACAATGACCACGGAGAGCAGATACGAGAGTATAGACGTTGAGGTTGATAGCTCTGGTATAGTGTCAATATGGTACACGAAGGAGGAAATGGAATATTTTATGTATATGGTATTAATTACCTTCTTACTGGTTGACAGTTTAAGAATAATCAGTGATTCCCCGTCTTTGCGAGAAACTTCTTCCTACACTTTATATTTTAATTCTTCATCTGGTCTCGTGGAGTTAGAATTGCAGTCGACCAAATCAATATTTTTTCTGCTCCAATAATCAAAGGTTATTAAATTGTGAATGAAAATAAAATTGATATTACAAAAATTATAAAGTCTAACGTGGTGAATTAAGACCGGGACGCGAACTCGGGACCTCTAGTTTGGTGGTTTGGGTTGACTGAAATTCTAACCCCACGAGAATTGGAGATGGAGAATTAAAATATAAAGTGTGCGAGTAAGTTCCTAGCAAAAACGAGGAATCACTGATTGTTCTGAAAATGAAATAGAATGGAATTTACTGATTATTCAGATCCTCAAAATGCAATTTTATTTTGCATAGAATAATTTTTGGGAAATACACTTTCGACCGTTTAAAGCGATCAAATATCCCAACCGTGTGCTGGGATCTCGCCAGGCAGTTATTTGGTATACGTGTCGAGCTCGTTACACACAAGGGAGCTTCGCCATACGAACATCGTTATTTTTTACACTTTACATGTTTGTAGAGGAAGTCGACAAAAGCATCTGGCAATGTTTCGTTCCTACTACTTTTTAGTTTTTTGTAGCGAAAACAAAGATACTTGGAATATTTCTATTGTATCGTATATCTTGGAAATTGTAACGTAATAAAAAAATTGTTTACATAAAAATTGACGGTTTCTTGATGCACCTGCAACCTATGTAGAGTAACTTAATAAAAATACTTGTTATTTAAATAAAAAAATTATTTACATAAGTTTTTAAAGGGTGTTCTACAGCGGTTGCAAGAACATCAAAAAAACATTCAATTTTTATCTGAACAAGTTTTTGATATATATTATAATTTCCAAGATATATAGTATAATAGAAAAATTCTGAGTTTCGGTAAGGGATGATTTTATTCCAAATAACCAAAAAGTAGACGCTACGGTAAAATGCTTGATGTTTCTATTGCGGTTCTCTAAAAGCGAGCAAAATTATAGAAAAAAATCTGAGTGTTCGGGTTGCCCATATTTTCTTGTCACTAACGTACATCACATCCGTTTGTAATAGATGTAGAAATTAATTCTCGGCCCTATGAACAATTCAACTGTAGGAGTTATATAAATAGATTTCCTGCAAAGGCTACAACTATATAATACTAGTATAGCAGAAAAAATGAATTGTTAATTCAACTGAGAGAATCCCAGATAATTTATTGCAAGTACAGAGAAAACAATGATAACCAAAACTACGCATTTTGTGTTTTGCTTTCTAATTGATGAAAAATACCGTGGAGGCTACGGAAATGACTTGCACAGCATTAGGAAAAGCTGCTATGTTCAAATATCAATGTCGAAGATCCTGGATAACCAAAAAAGTTGGAAAATTAAATTATTTAGCAGCTGTTGGTTGATGTTCCATGCCCAATCAGAACTTGCTACGGCGTTAGAAATTACTAAATAAAATATTTCTGCTATGTTTGCAAAAGCTGAGTAAAATTTAAACAGAGGATTTTTGTATTTTGCATATGCTGTTTACTGACAATTAAGCGACGCATCACGATACAGCACACTTTTTGTTATTCCGGTTTGAAAGGAAAGACTTTTTGCATAAGATAATGATTCGAGATGAAAAATGGATGTTTTCTGATGTGTCAAAAAAACGTAAAGTATGAGCTAATCCCGGCGGACCTTCAATACTAATCGCGAATTGTAATATTTACGGCAAAAAACTCGATACGTGTATTTGAAGAAACTTTAGGAGTGTTATTCCATGAACTGCTTAGAGCAGGGGAAACTATTACCGTTGAACATTATAAACATAAACTTCGCAATTAACTTAAGAGGCCTTTTGTTGGCAACGGGCCTAGGTCGGTGATACTGTTACACGATAAAGCCAGGCCTTATACGACGAAAACGGCCAAAGCCACTCTGGATTTGTTGGGCTGAAAAGCTTTACCACGTCCGGCGTATTCTCTAGATCTTGCCTTGTTGAATTCTCAATATTATCTAACAAAGTATGAAAAATGCATCATGAATGTTATCGGTGCAAAACCACAATCTTTTTATAATGGACTATATTTTGAAAGTGGTGTAAGTCCATTTTCTCTCATTTCGAGAAAATCAAAGGATAGCATATTTATTAATTAAAAAATATGGGTTAATATTATCGATTGCAGCAATGTTTCTACTAATTTATCAATATGTAATTTGATTATATAAATTTGTTTTCGACAAATTTAACTAAAGTAATATATATTTACGGGCTAGAAATGGACTTACACCATTTTCAAAATTAGTCAATTGTAAAAATCGTTTAACTTAAATTTTGAAAAATCAAATATCACTTAAAATATATTTGATATTAATCCAATTTTGTTTACGAATAATAACAAGAAATAAAATAGGAGTAGTATTTTTTAATTTTAACATTAATAATATTTATATATTGTTAGATTTAATAAAAGATATTGGTATTCTCTTTTCATGTTTTTCATGTAGCAGTGTTTTGAAACATTGATGATATACAAGAGATCATAAAATTGCTCCATATTTTTATATTTTTGGTATGTAATAGGTCTTGCATCGTGATACAAAGGCGTCAGGGCGACTCTTTTCAAATTATGTTGGTCTTATCCGACACGTAGGTGTTTTGAGTCTTAAATTCTTAAATCAAAAGTATTAAATTCTGTCTCCTCCATTGATGTTTTGTATAAAATAGAATACGGTGTACTTTTGCAAAATCTCATCCAGTATAATTCCAATCAATTTACTTTTTCTCCATTAGTGTTTCTTCTTATCGGTTTTTTAATTGCAGTTTGTATATTGTACAAAGGTGAAAAGCAATAGCCACTGACCTCACCACCTGTCTATCAAAATTGGACTTACACCACTTTCATAATCAATGGATACACAATTTCTTTTAGCGGGCAATATTAAATTGAACAAAGCGTTGGTATTTTTTAAGGTATTAAATATTAATTAATCATAAACAAAAAGTTTCCACTAAATTAAGCATAAATGACGTGATATCTCATTTTTTTTTAAATGTACTTACACCACTTTCAAAATGAACAGTCCAAGTATGGGATGTCTGACTTGCCTGAAATATGGAAAAGATATGTAGATGATACTGATGGTAACTTTCTTGACTAAATTACTATTTTCTCTTGAACAAACAAACGCTAATTTTTACCAAAGAAGCTCAAGAATTAATTTATACACCCAATGTATTAATCTTGCATTGGTGGTATTAATCATATACAGGTATTTCTCGACTTACAATCGAGTTACGTTCCTAAATTATGGTTAACTTATGCTTTATTGGTCGTAAGTTGAATTACTTAAAAAAACAAAATATTTATTTACCCATTTAATTTATTTAAATAGTAATTTATTTAATTATACAAGTAATATTAAGGTTTAATTTAAAACAAATATTTAAAATTCCTCATCATCCGTGCAAATTGCATAAGCGCAATTCATTGATTCATTTTCAGTGGGACAGGCAACACTTTTTAAAAAATGCATCTAATTTTAATTGCTTGTATTTTTTTTCTCCATAGATTTTGTAGCAATGAATAAGACTCTTGAATTTGGTAGTTTATACTTGAGAATTTATTTAATATATAACATTGTACTGGGTGCATTTTTTCAGATTTTTGTTTTCCTTATTTAATTTATTGCATGACTTCAACCATTTCATTTAACTTAACTTTAACTTTCTTAGAGATTCTGTTTGTATGTCTGTCTCTTGTTCTTTTTTCTTTTTGCATTCTTTTGAGTTTTGAAGTGCAACATGTCTGTATTTATGCGATATTGTCAATTACTTTCGATGAGTTGCTTTATATTTTCGTGATTAACTTCCATATTTCCATGCAGACTAAGTTATACGCTCAGATTTATAAACTCTTCAACGTCATTTTCTTTTCTAAACTTCGAAATCATAATATTTTCACGTTTGAATGATTCTTGCTTACCTTTTCTTATATTTTTAATCTCTTAAAAAATATTGAGATTTTGGCACAATATCTTAAAATTGTTCTCCTCTCCGAAAGTAGTAGTTTTTAACATGGGATTCGTGTATACGCGGAATTGCGAGAAAGCATTTGCAACGCTACGAGACAAGTTCCTAAGTTTTCAATGAAAATTAAAAGTATAGTTACGAATAAACAACAACAACGTAGTCATTAGAAATTGAGATATCGTTGTACATGTATATGTCTATATATGTATTTATTTTTTCAATATATAAATTATCTTGTAATAAGTGTAATTTCTGACATAAAAAAAGAAGCAAAGACACATTTTCCATGCAGATGTAAAAAGTAATTTTCAAACTCAAGGAGGTACCAATTATTAGGAAAGTTAAAAACCACTTTCCTAGAGCTGTTACTGCTTTGGAACAGTTGATATGAATCAACATTTATATGCGCCGATATTGACAATCGATATGTTGACTTTGATATCGAATGAAACTTCTATTTCATACAATATTTTGGTCACAAGTGTGAATCGTAAATCGATCCGTCGTAACTTGAAGACCGCCTGTATTTCAAATTATTGTCCAAAAGTTCGATGAGCCTTTCATCGGTCGCGTTGGTGGCTGGAACGCGTCCCGGAATATTTTCGTACGCAACTATAACCGCTCTGGGAGCAGTACGTGGCCTCGTTTCACCGCAACGTATTTTCGTGAATTTTGTGTCAAGAACCCTAAACGATTTCGTCGGAATCTTGTGCTCCACGTCTGGACAACAAGGAAGTTGCTTTTTGTAGTTAAAGTACAAGTAAGTTTGTAATGAAAGTAAATTTTAAAGTAGTAACCTTAGAAGTAGTAAGGGCGAACACAATACAAAGTTTTTGTACTTTCATGATATACTCTCTGGTGTACCTGGTTTTGCCTGCTGATTTAGTTTTATATTCATTTTTTATTTTAATATTTAACGCAAGAGTCATTTAAAGTAAGCAACTAAATTATGGCTTTAGGCAGTTGTATAGGTAACCTTTGAAAGCAAAAACATAGTTTATTTCTAATTGAGTCTAAGTGTTGAGAAATATGTAGAGTACACTTTACTCTTTTTCTCTCCTTTACAAATGGAATTTTCACAAATCCCTTCTTAATGGGCGTGTATCATAGAAGGAATAAATTGTCCTAATTCCATGTTGTTAGCAGTTTGAGTTAAACATACATAGGTACGTACGTACGTACGTGTGTGCATGCGTGCGTGTATACTTACGTGTGTGTATTGGATGATTGCATGAGTTCGTGCCTGATTTAAACATAGAGTTCCATAACCTACATTTTAAAGAATACTTTATTAACCTATTATATTGTCACTATTTTTTCTACAATTATTTTCGTTTTCTACAAAAACTTATTGATTCCGTTTTAGAAGAAAAGTAGTATTCTGTAAGTTGAAAAAAACTTGTAAGGTAGTTTTTCACAGCTTCTTTGGAATTAAGATTCTTATCATTCATACCGTTTTGCAAAGATCAAATATATGAAAATCAGTAAGCGCAGTACATAGAGAATATGGTGGATGCTGCAGAATTTTCAATTGCATTACAATTTTTGCAATGTCTGTTGCGTGATGTGTAGCCTAGCATTATCTTGGTGGAAGATGATGCCTTTTCGATTTCCAAAACCGGACGTTTTGTCAGAGTAATTAGAAGTGAATAATTCCCTTGCAATTCCGGCATATGCGCAGCAACATCTTTATTGGATACGGGCCAGATTTCATGATGGATGCTGTACTTTCATTTGCCCTTTTCCAGATCTTTTTTACAGTAGCTTGTTGTACAAAGCCCTCTTCTCGCCGCCTGTTACCATTTGATTCTAAAAAGGTTTTTTTTTATTACATGTAAAGAGAGAATTAGCTGCATTTATGTTTATTTATTTCAGCCAAGGGATGTATCGAATTTGGACATGTAAGACAGCTGTTTTAAATAAGGAAAAATGGTCGAATTATGCTTATCATCTCAGCAATGACCTCAGTTGTAAGGCTTAGATTTCCTTCTATCAATGTACATACAATGTCGTTATCAATATCGGAAGCCCATCCAGAGCAGGGTTGATCTTTCAAGTTGAAATCACTATTTCGAAATCTGTCAGACCATTTTTTAACTCTCCTGAAAACTAATTTCTAAAGGTTTTTTTTGTGTAGTCTTAATACTTACCTGTCGCAAATATACTTTTTTATTTTCCGTTTTGAACAATTACTCTTGCGCACAAATCAACTTATCTGAACGATATTTGACGTTAAAATGCCACATGAAAATATCACCTGTTCAGTGCATGTAAAATGACCCAACACAAACAACGAGGATCCGCTATGCAATGAAGATTGAGGCATTTACGAAAATCCAGCATGAATTTATATAATTATTACACACGCATGCACATACGTACGCACACACAAATGAATAATTTGTCAAAATTTATGACATTTATCGGTAATATTTCGCAACTGTCTTTGATAAACGTGAATAATTTTTTTGAAAATTTTACTGTGTCTTGTATGGTCGATTGCAATGTGGGCTTTGGGACTGATTTGAAAATTTTATTCCAGAAAAGCGTAATATATAATCGGCTGTAACAGGCAGGATGAGTTTTTCAATATTACCAATTTTATTAACGTCATACATCTTCAGTTGGTATTTGTCAGACGCTTCAGCAAAAATATTCTCTTTATTTCCTTGAATTTCTTTTCATCTGTGTATCATACTCTTCCTTTGTAAATATCTCATGATTTTTTTCCTTTTTGAGATTCTTATATATCGATTTGATCATCAAATCGTGTTCTCATCGTTCCTAAATCATGTATTGTACTTCAAAACATAATAAAAATTCATATGATGCGATGCGCAGAACTTCAGTACGCAAGGCTACAATGGTAAATTAGGTATATCAAATCTTCTAATGTTCTTACATTTTAAACATTACCCTCGGCAACCCCAATACAGAAAAACGTGCGAATCCTTGACAACACGCTTAACATAGGATGAAGGGAACCACGCTGCACCCATTGCAGAATTTACTGGATGGAAACTATCAACCGAGATCAGAATTAATTCCCGGCGGTTAATTCTGATCCCGTTTGGTATTTTTGATCCAGTTGATTTTACAGAGGGTCCAGCATGGCTTTCCCGATCGAAAGTTAAACGTGCTCCCAAGAATATGTACAGTTCTCTGTATAGAAAACATAGTTTGCGCTCTTTTTCTTTATTATCATCAAGGCGGCATCGACTACTATAGTCATTAGCTAAGTTTACGCTCTTTCGGTCAGGCTCATTGCTGACAAATTGGCGATTCTTTCTTTGATTATTAGTCAAGTTAGCTATCTTTTTTTACCGATTATTAGTCAAATCCTGACTCCCTTTTCGTGTCGCTCGCGATACGATAATAAGTTAGGCATAAAGAGTTTCCACTATTCATATTTACCAAAAATATGTACAAATTATTAAAACCTACGGCAAAATGTAATAAATTTTGATAAACTATTCCCTGAAATATTAACATTTACCAAAGATAATTGGAAATTATTACTAACTAACGGTGAATATGATAGATTTAGACTAATTATTTATATTTTATTTTTCTATTCATTTTTGGGAGCGAGAATTGAGGTCATTTGGCTTAGGACCTCCTGTTTAAGGTGGATTCCGAACCACCAGAGATAAAGTACACATATTACCAGGTGTGTAAACCTAAATCCGCTGTTTTTTAGTCAGAAAAACACGTTTTTTTCATAGAAAGCAAAAATAAATTTATTCAAAATACTTTTACTCGCTGGATACACATTTTTCCCATCACTTTGGCAATTTGTGGATACCACGCCAAAAAAATTCCTTACCATTTGAGGCAAACCGCTCATCGAGCCATTTTTGCATGTCGTTGCAAAAATTGAAGTACTGCTCAGCGAACGCACGACCCATCGACGAAAACAGGTAGTAGTCCGAAGGGGCCAGGTCTAGTGTATAAGCGGCATGTGGTAGCACCTCCCAGTTGAGTGTCTCCAAGAAGTTTCGGGCCATTATTGACGCGTGCGCTAGTGCGTTGTCGTGGAGGAAAATCAGCTTCTCATGTCTTTGTCGATATTCCGGCCCTTTTTCACGCAGAGCACGATTCAATTTGATCGATTGTCGGTGGCAACAATTTGCATCAACAGTTTCGCCAGGTTTCAATAAATCATAGTAGACGATACCCTTCTGATCTCACCAAACTCACAGTATGGTCTTCCCTCCGAAGCGATTTGATCTTAGAAAAGATGTCGATGGTTGGTCGGGATCAACCCACGATTTCTTATGCTTAGAATTCTCGAAATAAATCCATTTTTCATCGCGGGTTACAATCCTATGCAGGAATGATTATCTTTTTTGTCTGGCGAGCAAGATTTCGCATGTGTTTTAGCGTCGCTCCATCTACCTATCGTTCAATTCATGCGGCACCCAATTGCTCGTGAAGCATTTTTTGCAATTGGGTATCGTCTTCGTCTAAAAGAGCCTGCAATTGATGGTTCGCAACCTACTTGGGCCAATTTTCATGCTTTTTGCCGCTCAGGTCAAAATTACCATCTTTGAATCGACGAAACCAATTTCTGCACGTTATTTCCGATAAAATCGCCACCGTAGGCCACCGTAGGCCTCCACGAACACTCGATGCGTTTCGGCAGCTGATTTCTTTAAATTGAAACAAAAAAGCAGACCTTCCCACATATGCTCTTTTTTGGGCAAAAAACTAGGCACGATTATCATAGGAAGAATGTATGTTGTGGTATGAAATTGTTGAGGATGCACACAGATTAATGTTGCCCGATGTCAGACTCATAAAACAAAACAAGTATGGCGTATCATGGTAGCTTATATGCTCACTAATGCCATCTATGTATGAGCAAACAGCAGAATTAAGCTTATGCACCTGGTAAATGGAAACACTAGAAGTGACAGGTGGGATTCGAACCCGGGTCTCCCGCGTGAAAGTTGGAGTCTTTATCAACTACACCACTATAGCTCTAATTATTTACCTGACCATTTTATTCGATTACACTGATCTATAGTTAAAATCTATCCGAGTTAAAAATAGTTTATTCCTATTCATTTCGATGTGAAATAAATGAATATGACGTTTAACACGTTTGCTTAACCATCATTCGCTTGAAAAACAGGAATTAATTTTATGATAAAGAGAAATTTTTGCAATGTTAGTAACTTTTTTAGTAACTTTTGTATTACACGTTGTAACTTTTTTACACGTTAGTAACTTTTTTATGTTACAAATAAAGGCTGGCAATATTGAGTATGTCATATTTTGATCCCTAAAAAAGCTATTTTGTTTACATAAATGGCCTTTGTTGTGCTTAGAGAATGTATCTGCTCTTCTTCCTCAGTAATTTTTTGTCTTTGAAGTTAAACTTTCACAGAACTAACAAAAAAATTCTGGTGTCTTATTCTTGTTCTTCGAACTGAATTTGCTTGAAATTGACAATTTTGTAAAGGATAGAGACAACTTTAATTTTTTTGTAGACTAATGTTATTAATACAAACCACTTAATCACTTTGACCGTAATATCTCTTCCGCTTCCTTCTCTTTCTTCCTGTGCCAACATGTGTGAGAGGAAGTGAATTAATACAAGTCAAAGCATAAAAAAAGATTCCGATTAATGAGTAAAATATTCTCACGTAAAAAGAACGAATTTGGACAGTTGAATGTGGGTGGGCGAGTCTCGAAGAGATACAAAATAGAGGGGGACGTGTGCAGCTGGTTTTTACTACCGAAATTATGAACATTCATAAGAATTTTTCCTTTGAATTATATTTTGGTTTACATTTGAAAAAAGGGCTATATTCATAAAGCATATATATATATAGAAATGTAATGGTCACTAAAAATCGATTTGATAAAATCAAAAAAGTTGACAACATGTTAATTGTAGCCTTAATACTCCGAATGCCACAATCATTCCTCAACTCTCCACCCGATTCTAATTCAAGGAACCAGGCTCAAAGAGTTTTTTTGGCACAAAAAGTCGTGCATAAAAATTCGAAAGAATTCGTTAATGATATTTGTACGGTAATACTGCAAGAGAGATCGAAAGCACGTGTTCCCGCGACGAGAATTATTCCGTAACTCTCCTACGTGCCGGAGGAACCAAATCCTGGTAGACGATAAAATACCGGCTGGAATGAGTAGCGTGCCAGTACCTTATACCAGGTAACCTGGATTATGAGATCAGCTGCTCGCACAACGTTTTCTGGGTCATTGTCAGCCTTGAGCAATGCCATTAAACGATTAACGTAGAAATCACAGTGTCGGACCGTCACCCCCTTCGCCTCTCTCTTGTTCTCTTTTATTTTTTCTCTAAATCGTAAAGCAAGCCATTTACAATCCAAGCGATTAATTCAACTTTTAGAATTTTTCTTAATTTTCGTGTTAAAACTCTTGATTAATTAATTTTTTATATTTAAAGAAAATTTCTTTAAGAGTTGTCTTTAACACTAATAATACAAAGATTATGAATCGCAGTTGAGTAATAAAGAATTGTCTTCAGAAAACTGCAAATATTCCATAAATACCACTGTATGCATTTTATATGTTATTAGGTGAATACTACGTTTGCAATAATGCATTATATAATGCATTGCATAAATAAAGTTATATAACGTTCATTTCAATTTATATTTTAAAAAGAATTCTTTAAAAGGACAGATATTACTTGTAAACTTTCTCTATATTTTGTTTCGTACAATTAATTAATTTAGCAAATGAGCGGCACAATTGTCGCATATTCTTATTTTCTGTTAGGTGGAGTCACCATTAACATATTCGCGAACAGTCTAAATTTATATATGATATTAATATGAACACTTTCGATAAACTTAATTTCAGTTTTTGTTAGAAGCAATGTAGCCTTACCAGTATCAACAACAGGCTGGAGTCGAATTCGTATACGTACTCCGAATATGGTAGATAATCTCATTTACCACAAAGACTTTCCATGACTTTTACTATAGAAATTAGAAAGAGAAGAATAATAATATACATATGCAACGATGATGCACCGGAGCAAAGCGAAAATATCGTATATATATAGTAGTCATCCACGAATGTCTTCTTCAAACCCACAACAAAATAAGCGCTTGCGTGAATATTTGACCGGAGGACTTAGGAAGCTTAGTAGAGTAGTCTCTAAACTGGGAAGCACAAAAAGATCTCTGGGATATTTGAGGTAATTTATAATACTGATTTCTTTGACTAATAATTACCTTATTTATTCACTAGAACGATAGATGCATGGCTACAATTTGGCTGCAATTCTTTGCGCAAAATAAAATTTTCGGTGATGAGTAATACATACTTATGTATTTATTTAAACATGTTTCTGGAGTACACACTGATTTTGCGATCAAAAATAGGAGTGTGTTGGGAAAAAAAGTTTGAAGACAGTGCTTGGTAGGTAGAACAGTCGTTCTATAAGTGAAAGATCCCGGATACGATACGGCCATTGAGGGAAGAGAGGTGCAATGCACGATAAAAGTTTAACTATACGTTTATTTCGAATTCTTATATTTTTACCTGTGAACAATATTTTACGGTACACAATAGGTTCTTGTTGCGCACTTTTATAGATATCCTACCTATAATATTACCTCTCACTGGGATATCTCGGGGACTCTCACTTACTATTATAAACATTTCTCCGAAAATAAGATCATTTTGAAAATCAAGAGGCAGGAGGAAATTTTTGTATTCCTTTTTCTTTTTTTTCCAATAAAAAACCAGTGGTCTCTAGTGGGTCAAGCCGTAGGAAACTTTGTTGGCACGCAGTTTCCAAGGTTAACTAGGTATGCATTGAATTGTGTGAAAGAGGCAAAGATGTTATCAATTGAAGCTAAACGTTATATTGTGATTTATTATTCTTGGTACGATAATCGAGCAATTTTAGTATTGCGTTAGATACTCTAAATTCATATTTAAATTAATTGCATGATTACCGAAATATTTTTAGAGCTGTATTAGGTAATGATGCAAGATCTGTATATATATTATATTTTTTTTCATTGAGAGAATGGGGATTTATGAAAAAGAGGCTACTTTTTTTTTTAAATAAATAATAAATAGATACAAAAGTCATATAAGACATTCGGATGAAAGTTAGCCGCAACAGTTCACAACTTTACTTGTTATTGTCATTTATGTCAATAGGAGAGTTGAATAGTGCATATGCAGAAAAAACTGTATAAAACTATCATGGAAGATGTTTTTTATCACTTTCCAGCTGCGACAGATCCATATATCAGTAACAAAGAAATCATGCCTGAACCAAACAAAAATATCCCCGCAATATCATAAAAATATTTGAAACGCCCAATATCAGTAAGAATTTTTTGTCCGAAGTAGGGAAAAAATAAGAAGTTATTTCGTATTTAATTGCAAAATATTTAATATTTTCGTATACGTATGATTATAATTAGAAACATACATGTCATATTTAGCATTAAAATTTGACATGGTTCTCATTCTAATCATTTTAGTGTAACGAATCCCAATAGTATACTTCACATTAGAAATTGTTAACCCTTAACGAATCAATGCCACCATATTCGGGACGTTATAAATGTTCCAAGAAAATTGAATACTGGGACATCATAAATATTTCAAGAAAATGGAATGCCGCCATACACGCGGCATGACGTGTTATTTCAAGAAATCTGTCAGGTTCGGCGCTCGTTGCGTAGATTGAAACTAAGGACGTTCGACAATTGTTTATTGACGTCACGCGCGAGTCTCGACGCGCTCAGGAGCATTCTTCGCGGAGCATTGAGAGAAAACACACACATTTTGTATACTGTATAGCATAAATTTATAGATGTATACAAATCTATACATTATATACGTATACCTATTTGTTTATTGCAAACCCCATTATTTTTCTGTAATTTTCGCTTTAGTATCTGTTGGTATGGACTTATCTGTTCATATATTATCTACTATTATTGAAAATTTCCATAAAATCCATTAAAAGCGATATCAATTACGCACGTTTTCTCCTATAGTAATAAAGCAATTAATTTGTTAAAAATCCGTCGATGTACTGGTCATTGTTCAAGAAAAAGCGCTCGTTCGTTAAGGGTTAATTTTGCCCACGTATTTGGAAGTATTCGGTACTATGCTTTGGCGGATTAAAACTTTAAATTCCCATGTTGGTATGCGAATTAGTTAAGACGCATAGCAACCGTCGAGTGAAATCGAAGAATGAACGGTTTCCTCGACGGCTTATGAATGCGAATGAATCCTGTCACCGGTCATCACACACTCGTTCTTTTTATTCTTCTGTCACTCTACATACTTTACGGAACACTTTTGTCGTACACGCATTTAAAATTTTTAGGAGAATGCAAGAAGATAAAAAAATTAAAAATATCCTGATAGCAAGTGCGATAGATGCCATTTCAAGATCATCAAGTCGATAAATTGCATAAGAACTGTCAAAATATTATACTACATATTATTACAGTTATCAAATAGACTGTTTATTTTGAAATTAGTTCGTTAAAAAAATGAGATATCACATAATTTGTGAATAATTTAATGTAAATTTTTTATTTATATCCAGTTAATAGTTAATATCTTACGAAGTGCCAAAGCTTTGTTCAATTAAAAACCGGGCATTAAAAAAAATTCCGTATGAAAGTGGTTTAAGTCCATTTTCCGTAGACTTAGTTTCAAAAGATAACTGTAAAACGTACGATTTTCTTAGTAAAACAGAATATCCAGTTTTTAGAAAATACCATGGAGGTGATTGATCATAAATTTTTACTTTCCAGGCATTTATATCGTACAAATGATGCAGATTTTGGTATTATAGAAGTGGCATTACGATAAAAAAAATGTTTTGTATACACCACAGGATTATGATGACGTTATAAAACACTGCAAACAAAATAGCAAATTTCTTTTGAACAAAACGGAACGATAGAATTTAATTTCAGTAAAAATTCTAGAAAATCAATTCAAAAACGAGTAAGCAAAAATACTAACGGAGAAAGGGTAAACTGATTGGAAGTATATTCGATAAGGTTTTGCCAAAGTCCAGCGTATAATGAATATTTTTAAATATTGCCACATAATAAACATAAATAAATAATAACAATATCTTATGTTGAGTTTAACAATATATAAATATAATTAACCTTCAAAATAAAAAATACTACACCTAGTTTCTTTCTTTTTATCACTTATAAACAACATTGAATTAATACAAAATACATTTTACATGGTTTTAAATTTTTCATATTTGAAATTAAATGATTTATACAAATAAATAATTGTGGAAGTAGTATAAGTCCATTTACAGACGGTAAATGTATATTAGTTTAGTTAAATTCGGCTAAAAGAAATGTATACAATCAATGATGTTAATGAAGGATGAAACGCATAAGTACTTGTAAATATGAGATACAATTAAAGTATATAGAAGTACGGGAGCGGGGCTGACAGTCCTAAGCAGAATGAAGTACGACAAATAAAACAAAAGAATATTTCTAATTTAGATGGCATGTCCGAGACACACTTGTTCTTAATTCTCAACAATCAAATTACATATTGATAAGTTGTTTATAACATTATCAGACTGGACATAATTTATTTATATTTTAGAATTGACTAATACGCTAACCTTTAATTTTCTGGAAACAATAAAATGTGGTCTTACACCACTTTCAAAATAAACGATCCAAATATAAGTTACGTAATAAAATACCTTGAAAATACAAAAAAAAGAGTACGAGTTTATGCATTTTTTACTCCATCATATTATTTCAGATAAAAAAAAAAAAAAAAATTTCTCAACACATCCTCTTGGTCTCGGCATCATCTTTATTTGAGTAAGACATCGTGAAGTCACGATGGCCAAGTCAAGGGTTTCGTCAGTAGGTCTGCTGCTTGTTTATCCGACGATACATAAGTAACATTAACATCACCAGCTTCCTGCTCCAGTTTGATACGACGAAATTGAACCCCGACATGCTTGGTTCGTTTATGTAATTCAGGATTCTTTGATATTGCTGTAGCCGCCTGATTATGAACCCTCAATTCAGTCGGCTTCGTTTGTTTTAATTTTAAAAATCCAATAAGCGGTCGTACCCAAAGAAGTTCCTTTAATGCTTCCGAAATCGACATATATTCTGCTTCTGATGAAGAGAGAGCAGTAATACAACGTAAACTTGAAGATCAAACAATCGGTCCACCATGAAGGAGAAATACGTATCCGGACGTCGATCTTCTCTCTTCCAATTCACCAGCATAGTCGGAATCACAATATCCAATTAAACCATCTGGTAACTCTCTGTAAAAACACAAGGAAACGTTAATAGTACCTTTAAGATATCTCATAACTCGCTTGACTGTCTTTCCGTGTAACTCCCGTGGAGTATTTGAATATCGAGCAAGCTTGTTCACAGCGTATGAAATATCCGGCCTGGACTGCGGCAATGTAGTTTAAGCAGCCTTCTGCCTCTCGATACGAAAATTGATTTTCTTCATTTCCACTCTTTTCTGAATTCAAATTGGAAAGATCAACAGACGGATCCAATGGTGACGTCAGATCTGCAATCTTCCATCTTAAAACGATTCAGCATTCGTGATACATATCCTTGTTGATTAATAGAAATTACTCCTGACTCTCGATTTCTAGTTATTTCCCTGCCTACATAACACGATGTTTCATAACATTTAACTTCAAAATCTGACATCTGGGAAGTGACAAAAACATGCAATGTTTCCTTGCTCTTGCGCGTTATGAGTTAGTCATCAACATACAGAGACAAATCATTAAATCATCCGTATTAACACCTTTTACAAAGATACATGGGTCTGATTCTTATTGCTCAAATCCGTAAGAAATAACGAATTTGGTGAACCTAATGTTCCAGACCCTGAGTGCTTGCTTCAATCCGTAAAGACTTCTCTTCAATCGACAAACACAACGACATACACTTCGAGTTGCTGCATAAAAATCTTATCTTCAAGAAAATCATGTAAGAAAGCTGTCTTTACATCGAATTGCATTAACTCCATATTATGTTTAACTACTGTAGCTAAAACAGCTCTTACCAACTCATGACGTATCACAGGCGCAAAAGTCTCGAAATAGTCTAAACCCTTAGTTTGACTAAAACCTCGAGAAACTAATCTCGCATTGTAACGTTCAATTGTACCATCTGGCTTCAACTTCGATTTGAGGACCCATCGACATGAAAGCACAGGGTGTCCCTTCTGTAATATTTCAACTTCCCATGTTTGATTTTTAAAGAGAGATGACGTCTCATCATCCATTGCTTGTTTCCAAAGAACAGCATCATCTCTTGAGATTGCATCTTTAAATAAAACCGGATCTAATGACACCTTCATTGCAGCAATGTGAGCAAATTTATTCGATTTATCTCGTAGCACTCAATCTATTGGAGGAATTAGCTTCTGATACGACTTTTACCCTAGTGATCGTCCTTTCTTCTTCGGTACTTGTTCCGATGATGAAACTACTTCCTCCGTTGCGTCCACATAACAGTCATCAGTATCTGCACTGGTTGTACCGTCTTCAACTTGTGGTTCTTCCAAAATTGTTTCTTCACATTCCTCCTCTTGTTCCTCAGGTGGCAGAGAAAACAGAACTTGGTTACTTGAGTCCGTTACATCTTCGGTTGTAACATCTGCGACTCTTTCCACAATTTTCTTCTCCAAGTTGAAAGCTCGATACACCCTGTCTGTATAACGATCGTATCCAACAAATATTGTCTTTCTTGCCTTCGGATCCATCTTGTGTCTTATAAAATCAGGAATGCGTACAAAAGCCTTTGCTCCAAATACTCTTAAGTGAGAAATATCAGGCTTCTTTGCGTACAGTTCGCTATACGGTGTCGTGTTGACAAATCCTCGATTTGGCACACGATTACGAAGATATACTACGGTTCCAACAGCTTCTGTCCACAGCAAATAGCGATCCGTCTTTGAAAGATCATCGTATTAAATAATAACGACCGTACAGTATCACATAGTGTACGTGTTGGAATAACACACTGTTTCTTTCGGATGATTGAATAAATAAACTTTGTTTATTTATAACTTTTAATTAAGAGATTGTATAAAATGTCTTGTTACGCTTTTACATGTTTCCTTGCGGATTGACAATCTTCAACCGTCAATTTTTGCATCGCTCATTCAGTCGCAAGTTATGATAATGCGCTACAGATGTCGTTATGTGCTTATTGAAATATAAATGTACTCATATTCCAATAGTACGATTCGCTCGTTCGACCATACTGTTACACTGTTTTACATTTGGTGGCGACAACTCATGTGTAATGTTCATTTCTTTCAGCACTTTCTTAACTTTGTCGTTAATATACTCAGTTCCATTATCAGTTCTTAACGAGATCGCTCTCCTGCCGGTTTCTTTTTACGCTTCTGAGAAGAACTCTTTACAAATTCTTGATACTTCTTTAGATTTCATACAGAAGACTCTACGATATCCAAAGGCTTCATCTTTCATTGTCAGAAAATACTTGCATTGATTCCATGATGTCACTCCAACGTGACAGACATCCGAATGAAAACGCCGACCTGGTAAACAATCACGTCTTCCTCGAGCTGGATATGGATTAATTGTCTGTTTTCCTAAATGAAAAGAATCACAATCATCTTTTTGTGTTAAAATGATTTCGAAGCCATTAACGAGATTGTTTCTTACCATTGTTCGTATCACATTGTCATTAACATGACCAAGTCGTTGATGCCATAACTCAATTGAACGAGCAATTTTTACAGAAGCTGACGGTTGTATAACGCGAATAAAAGGTACATATTGATTAATGACTCTTCAGCCACCGACGTTTCGGTAATGATCCTAAAACCTTAGCCATCATAAGCTTTTCATTAAATCTACCGCCGAAATCACCTGAATTTAAGGATTTAATTTCACGTGCAATAACGTTTAGTCCTGCCACAAATGTACCGATCGAATCATCTGGTTTCCAAGAAAGAATGAAGAATTCACGTAACGATTCCAAAAAAGCATTCGATGTCTTTGGCTCATAGACAATTTTGATCCTCTTGACAATGGCTGCTGACGTCTCGGAGTCACATAGCTGATCAAACGTTGTGTCATCTAATGTTGATCATATAATCGACCGTGCCTTGCTGTCCTTTGCCTTCCAGTCATGAATTTCTTTCGTATTTGTAACGACACCGCCTCGATTTATATCTTGTCTTTTGGTCTGATCGTTGTGCCAGCTGCGAATCCCAAATTCGATGACTCTCAAGGACATCACGGATCTCGATTTTCCAACGACTATACGTTGCTTTCGTGAGCTTACTTATTTGGACATCTCTTAATGATATGTCGTCAGTCATCTTTTTGCACGCTCCTTCGATTCAGTCGTCAATCTTTACAGATTCACAATAACACGCGCCTTCACAATTATCAATTTCTCTGACGCAATTAAGTCTCATAATCTGATGTTAATGAAGGGCGAAACACATAAATACTTGTAAATATGAGATATAATTAAGATATATAAAATCACAAGAGCGAGGCTGACAGTCATAAGCAGAGTGAAGTACAACGAATAAAACAAAAGAATATTTCTGATTTAGATGGCATGTTCGAGACACACTTGTTCTTAATTCTCAACAATCAAATTACATATTGATAAGTTGTTTATAACATTATCAGACTGGACATAATTTATTTATATTTTAGAATTGACTAATACGCTAACCTTTAATTTTCTGGAAACAATAAAATATGGACTTACACCACTTTCAAAATAAACGATCCAAATATAAGTTACGTAATAAAATACCTTGAAAATACAAAAAAAAGAGTACGAGTTTATGCATTTTTTACTCCATCATATTATTTCAGATAATTTACATTTTTACGCGACATGTCTTATACATGATGTATAGTAGATCGCAAGACATCATAAAGTCCTACATTTAGGTTGAGAAACTGATGAAATTTCAGACGTTTGTTTAAGATGGAGTGTATCGAGCCAATTTTGTGCCATCTGCAGCTCAAACCGCGTGAGCTATCGGTGATCCACCGTTATGCGTATTATATTCATTAAATGAATTGTGTCTTATAATGCAAAAAAAATGCACTGCAGAATAATGTACAACTTAAATTCAAAATTCATTTAATGATAACATTTAATATGAAACTATTTATTAATTTTAATTTCGGTTCCTGGCATTTTAACAATAATTAATCGAGTGATGTTGAACGAGAATTGTGAATAAAAGCATAACACGTAAAATCATTGTAATATTCGATGTATCAGATCGAAAGTAGTGGTAACGTTGCATGGATTATCGACGGTGCCGATATTGTAATATGTATTAATTTTTAACAAACGAATGTCGCCATGTTAGTGACATAAATATTCCAAGAAAATCGAATGCTGCCAATCAGGCGGCATGATGCGATATTTCAAGAAATCTATCAAATTCGGCGGTGATTGCGCACGTTGAAACTAAGGGCGGTTGTTTCTTGACGTCACGCGCAAGTCTCGACATGCTCAGGAGTATTCCTCGCCGAGCATTGAGAGAAAACACACCGTTTTGTATTCAGTATACCATAGCATAAAATATATATGTATGTAAATCTATGCATTAGATACATACCTCTATTCGTTTATTTCAACTCTCATAATTTTTCTGTAATTTTCACTTGAATATCTTTTTGTATGGACATATCTGTTCATATACTACCTATTATTACAGAAAATTTCCATAAAATCCAATAACAGCGATATTAATTGTGCACTTTTTTCACTCTAGCAATAAAACCATTAGTTTGTTAAAATTCCGTTAATGTGGTCATTGTTCTAGAAAAATGCGCTCGTGCGTTAACGGTTTAAATCGTGTATGGAAATATAATATCCGGGAGTGGATTATCATTTACAGTCTTATTATAAGCAAAATATCATAAAGTTTAAACGGAAATTCAATCGTGGATCAACAGTGACCTACTGTGTATCGTGTGGTATGTAGGAGCGCATCGACCGTGCTGGTACTCGTATGTATATTCTGCGTGATGCACAAAGCAGGAAGAGGGTTAAGCAAACCGATGATCAGAACGGGTCTACCACGCTTCCTCGTAATTTTATCCGGTCTATTTTCACGGAATGCTCGAATGCGCCTTGAATGATTCCGCGCAACTCGTAAAAGTATTATTTTTAGGAGGATGGCTCTTCGTCGTCGGCGACGTCTACGTCTCACTTTCCACGCCCTTCCCACGGGAAATTCTTTAAAAATCATCGCGTAAAACCCGTCACGTCGAATTCAGGTGGGATCAAGCAGTTGATAAATAAACTCAATTTCTAATCGAGCTTAGACCCTCCAAAGTACTTTTTTGTTTGGGTGTTAATTATATGAGAAATAAGAATTTAATGATAGTGCAGAATATTATAAACTATAATACCACAGTGTAATGTGTCTCGGTTTACAAAATAACAATTTTCCTTGATTAACATTTTTATTTACAAAACATTTAATACTTCTATATCTCCATACGCTCTGCTATCAATCCTTGCATCGTTTTTCTTACGTTCAATTTTTATAACCGGCAAGGAACGTACATTTGCATACGGATCCATAAACATAAAATAAGTGTTTTTTAAAAAACAAATCACATACACGTTCTTGACGCACAGTAACCATACGTGACAACTTCTGAATGGCTTGTAAAACTATCTAAACTATAC
Organism: Ampulex compressa; assembly: GCA_038496175.1. Taxonomy (NCBI): domain Eukaryota; kingdom Metazoa; phylum Arthropoda; class Insecta; order Hymenoptera; family Ampulicidae; genus Ampulex; species Ampulex compressa. The sequence continues at coordinate 25,941 of JBCFXI010000974.1, forward strand.
GCTTATACAAATGCGCATGCAATTTAAATATTTAAGACATTTCGAAAAAGTGAGATACCTGAAAATAACGTACACTGACCGAAATTTTCTGGCATTTTGCAATTATGCGGTGATTAATGTTTTGAATTGATTTTTTTGGATGAGTGAGAAAATACTGTTGGTGGTACAGTGCATGTAAATTAAGGAAAGATATAGACAAGGGAACGTGTCTCCTAGATATACAAAAAGTTAATTAAAAATTTAACGATTGGTATAAACTAATACAAAAAAATTTTTAATGAAATTACGTTCATAAATAGTCCAGACATGCAGTAATAATCCTAAAGTTAGAGATCAATGTGGCGGCGTGGCAGTGGCCACTGCAAAACTCTCATGCATTACGCGCGGATTCCTCCAAAATGACGACGAGAAACTCCAAATAATGAACCGAAAAATCGCGGTGTTTTGCATCCTTCTCGCAAAAGTTTAAAGAACAATTAATGTATAACAGGATCACACCGCGAAATTGTGATTGAGCTCCAATGAATAAGGCATCAGCCCGTTTGTTTGTAGCGTTCAGCTTTAAGAGAAGCAAAGATCACACACGAGACCATGATACTTACCTTATGACTTTCTTTTTGTTTATTTCTACTGTCGACAATTATACGGCGCCGACTAGGTTACAGTATGCCAATAGGTTTAACAACAGCAACTAAAACAAACTGCAGCAACGAAATAATTCGAGTAATCTTTATGGTACCACATTCCTCATCTCGGACATCTCATCAATAGCAACTAGTAATCACTCGGCACGACACCGAACCATCATAGGGATTTTACATCAGAGTACTGAGAACTCATTACCCCCTCGCCCCCGCCACCAAATAACACCGCTTTATCCGAGGATAGAGCAGCGTAAACCTACGTCGCCGACGCATCATTGTTCCATGAAGAGGCATAAACAAATAACGTCCATTAACAAATAACAGTGCAATAAGATTGTCCTTATAACTTATGGGGAGCACAGCAAAGGAAAAACGCTAATCCACGTTACTCCTTTAATCAAAGCATTTCGATACTTCCAAGTCACATGGCATTTTAATAAATAAAAGTAATCATTACGAGTAGATATTATTATTTACTATGTTCAATTTGAATACAAAACGATACGTGAAGTTATTGTAATACATGCGATTTTTGTATAAATATGAGGCTTGTGAGTAGTATGCGTGTGACGGGAGGTGCGCGACAGACGTTTGTTTATTGGTTGCTAAGCGACGAAGTGCGTGGCGAGAAGAACGATCTTGTGTATTAACGTTTACAACTTAATATATTTGTTTTTGTTCCTTATTTTTAATAAATCATTATACATATTTACTATAGGTATATTGCTGGTAAAATAACATTATATCTGAATGTGTGCAAATTTAATAAAATAAATAAAATATAGATACTCGTGGGAAAGATTCGAAACTAACTCGCATTGTTTAAACACATCACGAGTATAATCGTTAAAATATCGGTTGGTTCTGCACCAAATATTACTACAGTAAGAAACGACTTTGATATTAATATCAACTTGAAGTTGCTAGTATATGATAAGCTTGATCCTATCTCTGCTCTTCAAATTTTAACGCTGTTGCCTGTCACGGACTATCCACGACTATCGAATTTATGTCGCGGTTTTGCGTTTTCCCGATTTATTTTCCGAGGTTTTAAGATTAAGAATTTTACGGTTTCGGGTCAAGCGTGTCTACGCGACACTCCCCTGGAATGAGGCAAATTGACTAAGGATTTTTGACGAATTTTAGAGGTTGAAGAAGGTCATCAACGAAACCTTCTTTCGCAATAAAGACTTTTATTAGTTTCTCTAATTTATTATAAAAACGTTTAACCTTTGAGTTCCGTCCACCGCGTACTTTACATTTAAATTGTTTACTCATTAAACTGATTGATTGCTTGGGATCCGTCGATCGCAAAATTAATGCGTCTCGAGGTTTTCCGAAAACGATTTAGATCGGGACGGATCGTGGTCTTTGACAATTTGTCTTGTGTCTTGGATCCTCCGTCTAAGCCCCGATAAAAAAACCGAAGATGCGGGTTGGGAATTTCAGACAGTCCGGAGCTTTCGATCGCAAAATTAACGCGCCTCAAGATCACTCGGGGTGTCTTAAAATTCTTAATCCCTCGGATTCTTCAGAACACTGATACGCAAAATTAATGTGTCTCGGGTAGTTTTGAAATATCCACTTCTGGATGGAGAAAACTCGATTAAGAATATTTACAGAAATGATCGAATCTTACTGGTTAAAACTTAAGCGCAGGGATATCGAGACTGTCGCGAGCGTTACTGTCGCGTCTAACCGTAATGAAAACTAGAATAGTAGTGATGGTTGTGCCCAAAAGCACCGACATATATATTGTCTAAATTCAACCCCTCCTTAGCCTAAAAATTCCAAGGGTATGACGAGGTCCTGCACGTGTGTCTGTGGCATGTGCATTATGTTTTTGTTTATCTGAGGGTTCTAGAGTCCTAGGCGTCGACAATGAATAGATGCCTTTGAGGAGTCTAGGACCCTCTTGTCGTCTTCTGCTATTAAGATGCAATATTATGGGTCTAGACTTTTGGGCGTTTGGTTCCCCTAATTTTCTATTTATTGGGGTTTCTAAAAATCCTTGAGTTTTTCCCTCTCACTATCGCTAACCTAACATTTGGGGCAACTAACAGGCAGATATTAGATTTCGCTTTGGTTTGTTTCTCGATTTTCCTTTTCTATAAACGCACGGCCGGTGTATATAACATGCCATACTTTAACATATTGAATTTTGTTATTGGTGTGTATGGCTGGTTTGAGAAATTAACATTGCAATTAAATAAGTAGATTATATAATCTAAATGCGATAAATAGTTGACAATAGAGTACAGAAATATCCGTACAAAAAATATATATGTTTATCGATTATTCATCCATATATTACATATTTTTCGAAAATACATTAAAATTTAGATTGTATACATGTAAAGGTATACCGCCTTCAATCTGTTGCAATAGTTGTTTACGTGATTCTTTAGTGTAAAATAAAGAGAAAGGTCTGCATGATTCATAAATTCTATCCACAACAATAACCAATTTGAGGGAAAATGTAAATACAACGTTATTTCTGTATCAAAGATAAATAGTCCTAGGGAACAGCTGTTGATCTTAGACAGAATGGATGGCAGGCGAAAAACCAACTAGCAGTTTGGTACAATATTACGACTCAGTAGTGAGTCATTTTTAGGTATATTAAACTAAAATTACAATGACAATACAAAGATTAATTAGAAAATGAAATTACTCAGGTATATGCGAAGAAGGAGAGCGTCATAGTGAGCGCAGAGTAAACATTGCACATAATATATTATAAAGCGACGACCGCACCATCAACCGAACTTGTCAGAAGGACGTGATTACTAAGTTCATTGGTGGAAGAAGGAATATTGGTGACGGCATACATGTAGGCGGGATTAGGAACAATGAAATGGTTATGGGATTCAGTTGAATAAAGTAAAAGTAATCAATTCTTGCTCTCTGTTACATTTGGTTGTTTTTAGATGTGGGAAACACCCGTATGATGCAGTTACTGTTATACGTATTTGTTGGACATGTTATTCCATTATTAACGGTGCTAATTAACTTTTATGACAGACGAAGATGTTGGGCGTCTTAAGAGCGAATTTAAGAGAGTAATGCGAGCAGGAAATTCGAAACTTAGAAATATGTGAAGTGAAGAATGAGGATTATGTGTGGAATTTTCAGTGCTGTAAAGAAGGTTGCTGTAGGCAGAATTAAATTGATAACATCGATTTGAAAATTAATTGAATTGGGTGCAGGTTTGATGTATAACATTTCTGATGTAAGGCCTTTAAAGTAGTGAGGTTGATTGAATTCTCGACGGCGCTGAGCGACAATAACTGCGAACTGTAGCTGCTAAACTTTCATTATTTTTAAGATACTACTGAACAATGAAAACGCATTGTTACCACATTGTTATCGCACAAATAACGCAAAAATCCAACCTTGGATCAATTATGAGATACTCTTTATTTTAACTCGGATTTGCAAATAAATATCGATTTTAATCAGACTTTTAATGTCGATTTATAACTGCACACTAGGACCATTTAACTTAGATACATGTATAACACCCAATAAGAAGCTAACCAGGAGTAATATGTCTTTAATATCAAGTTTATATTGTTATAGTTTTTACTAACGCGTTGAATGTCACTGTAATTTTACATAGCATTTCCGTCGGGTGAACATGAATTTCGTATTATTCGTTACATATTATGATAAAATATTATGGCAGACAAATTAAATGATGTAATCATATTTGATGCATTTATCTCACTGAGGGTCAACGGTGAGCCTCGCGTCGCACAAATTTCTATGTTTTTTCAGGATTTTTTATTACTTTTTTTTTCACAATGGCTTGTGAACTCTTTCGTTATTGATTTGTGTACTTTTTTAAAGGAGTTATGTATCACAATCGTTTATTATTTTGGTTACGATTTTACTTACAATTTTGTAAAATATGTTACAAAATAAATAAAAAAACCTAAGTAGGACAAAGGCCAAAAACTATTCTAAAAAAGTTGTGCTATACTGTGGAGACTGTACCTGGTTCACCTTCCTTTTGTTTAAAGTGTTTTAATATGACACATTGAAATATGCGTGTGTATTTAAGTTCATAAATTTTATATATAAATAAAAGTATTTTTATATGTTCTATATTTCATTATTTTCTTCACGTCATTTTAGTAACGATGATAATAATGAAAAATTTTAAATCAATATTTATTCGAATCATGTGCTTTTAGTAATCTTGCTTTTGTCATTCACCAGTAACTCCCACGGTGCTACAAACAAATTCAATGTCTGTCATGAGTGAACAGCATGGCATTCAACGTGTTAATAAGCAAAAATGAAAGAATATTAGCAACATACAAAATGAAATGTACTATATGGATTGTGATAGAATTCTCATTTATTCCGTTTCAGTGATTTGACGAATAACAACATAACAGACATTCCAGTACGTGCTTTCCATCGAATTTGCACCCTCGAAGTTTTGTAAGTAGGCAATAGCCGGATTTAACATTAACTCATTAGTGCATGAACTATATGAAAACAGCAAAAAATATTTTTTTAAATAAAATATATTATTTATATCGGGAAGAACGTAAAGAAAGAATGAATCGTAGAAATGATATTAAACTGAATGAAAATGGGTGTTCTCCCACACATTTGACTGCATGCTACACAGAAGGTATGATAACTTTAAAAAAAAAACAGTGTATGATTCAATTCTATTTTTGGTACATACAAATATTCTTTTGCCATTACAAAATCTACAAACCTATCTTCTGTGACATACTAACGACAGAACCAACCTTCTGTGACCAATGATCTCGTCCATTGATCCGACGTGATTTCGTGTTCCAATGACTTTTTCGTCTATAGTCCTTTTTTTTAAAGAGAGCACCTATTACAGACGGGCACATTAATTTGTTCCACGATACCTGAAGGGGGGCAAGGAGAAGCTAGAATGCGACTAAGGCGGTGTCAGGCGGCTATGGCCAATCGGTCCCGATTTATAGACTATGTAATCGACACGCGCGCTATGTATAACTGCGCAGATGTGTATAATTATGGTTGTTACAATACACATTGACATATTTAATTGTATTATTCATAGAAACGTGGAAATACAACATTATACAGCCTAATATAACTTATTGCTAATCCAAGAAGACGGGAGAAGGACGAAATATCTTTTAAAATTGGAAAAATGTCCTTCAAGAAGAAACGTTTGCATAAGAATTATTACTTATTATATAATTTTATTATTATTATTTATATAAGAAACTGTTATATATAATAACTCTGATGCAAAAGGTTCTTCTAAAGAACATTTCCCAAATTTTAAAAAATATTTCGTTCTTCTGCCGCCTTCTTAGGTTAGCAATAAGTTATATTAGGCTGTACAATGTTGTGTTTCCATGTTTCTATGAATAATACAATTACATATGTAAATGTGTATTGTAACAACCATAATTATATATTACTGTGCAGTTTGTAAATAGCGTACGTGTCGATCATAGAGTCTATAAATCTTGACCAATTGGCCCCAGTCGCCTGACACCGCCACAGTCGCATTCCAGCTTTTCCTTGCCTCCCTTCAGGGGTCGTGGTATAAATGAATGAGTCCGTCTGTACAAGTAGTTGCAATGTAGAATAGGGGTATAATTACTATGCATAGGGATCAGGACTGTCGTCAAAAATAGGAAATTTATTACAAGACGTTACTTTTTTAATCGCTTTTAAGGTTTCCTTATTCGTTTACTTCTTATAAACTGGTAACATTATTGTTCCTTAAAATCGAACAATGCATATTACAAGAGTAGCTGTTATTTTGCATTTTACAACGAATTTCAGTACAAATTGACAATTACATTCAGTGACTTATACAGCAGTCTACAGAAGACGTAAAAAAAAGTTTGAAAAATTAAAAAATACGAAGCTAATTTTCTCCTCGTTCTGCGATTCTACACTCAGTGATCATCTTTTAAAGATAGGACTATAATGTAGATTTTGTATGAGTTTTGGGCAAAATGTTTCTTTCTATAGTTAAATAGTTACATTCCTTCTGAAATCGTGGAGTATCGAATAGTCTTTGTCTCGTAGATTTAGTTTTCCTAAATACATTTGTAACCGAGCATGCGCATCCGATATATCGGACATGTATTCACCGATGGATTAAACCTCCTCTTCGATACGCATGTCTTTCCTTTCAGGTTGCTCCGCCGCAATCGCATAGAGTACATCGAAGATGATGCATTCGCAAACCTGACAAGTCTTCGAGTATTGTAAGTGGAAAACTCAGGTCCTATTTCAGTGTAACATACTGTTAGGAGGTAAAGGGATGGCAGTCAGTTACATTTAGTTCTAGTTCTTTGATACGATCTTCGTGAATAAAATTATAAAAACTTAACGTGCGCATTTTTGTTATTGGCCAAATGCTTATATCTATCTATTTTAATTGCGTAGGAAAAGCGTGACGAAGAAGGCGGACGAAATACACCGGAAGTGAGTGGCATAGAACAATGCGAGCAACTGCAAAAGATTGTAGTAGGAACAAATATTCGTAAATTTTTGTAATATAATATTGCACATTAACTATAATGTAACTTCAAAGCAGTATTGTGAAATACTTTTAATAAAAGTAATTGTAAATAATAGGTATAAACCGTTTTTGATGAATTCTTTAAATTTCTACAATCCTGCCAGTACGCTAACTTATGAAACCTTTAGCGTTAAAATAAAACAACAAAAAAATCCTCGGGACAGCACAGGAGCAAAAAGAATTTTTCGCTGTGCACGTCTATTTTCACTTTTAACGCTCATCATGCCCCCGTATTTTGGTTCTTGACATCAAGCTTTACGAAGGAGCAGAATTTTCGTATCTACGGAGAATTTACAAAATGTTATGATTTACTATTCCCGTGTATGACGATTTTATCTATACTAGGTCGTTCAATAACTTCGCGAAGGGCCGTTTATTCGCCAACAGTAGAAGTAAAACTTCGACGTCACTTTAATATTTCATGTTGCATAAGAAACTCAACGAAAATTTCAATTTTTTTTGCGTCATTGTAAATAAAGTTTTGGGTTTCAAAAAGCTGTGTGCACAGTGGAAGCCGCATGCAACAAAAACATATTCAAATACGACTTTGTCAGCAACATTTGCAGCGTTTTTTAACTTTTAAAGTTTTTTTAGTTTAATATTTTTAGTGTAAGTCCTTATTTTAAAGCCTTAAACTTTAGTTTAAAGTCTTTAACTTTTAAAGTCATTTTTACACCTATACATTCGTTTTTTGATTTCCGTTCCGCGAACTTATTGAACAACCTGGTATATACGCCAGCGCTTTGAGGCCTGTTGCTCACTTCGTACTATCTCATTCGACTTCAAGACTTTTTACAATGCTTAATTCAAGAAGAGATGTGTACAAGAGCTACGGTGGCGTAGTTGGTACAGGCTCGGACTTCCACGGAGTTTTCACGAATTCGAATTCTAAACATCACTTCCGGTTTCTCCATGCAATATGTATACTGTTATTCTTGTCCGGAATCCACCTTAAAATGTAGGTCCTAGGCCAAATAATCTTAACAATCGCTACCAACAAGTAATAAAAAAAAAAGATAAAAACTGTGCACCTTTCCGTCCAACTAATTTAATATAAACGTGTGTCGGAGTTTTTCTCATGGGTGGCTAATAATAAGTAGTTGAAAAGTATAAAAGGTAGGGGTAGGTTGAGCAAACCGATTTCCCCCTATCTCGCATAACACCTTGACTGCCATCTTCTCAATTCCGAACAGTACATCAAACGTTCACAAGTATTGGGACGCCTGCGGAAAATGTAGTAATTCTTAAATATTATTGGGAAATTATCAAAAAGGTTTAATCACAAACGAGTACATAGGATAGACCTTATTATCTTATGAGACTTTGTGTTCCATGTTCTGAAATACCGATTATGTAAAAAGCAGATATTCTGTTGTGCTTTAAAAGATGAATTTAGGAATTAAATTGAATCTAACTACCAAAGTATGTATAGTCTAGAGAAGCAAAAACTTGTGGTAGAAATGTGTTCGTTTACACACCTATATATACCTCTACGTATTTGTAGATGTACATATGATAATTATATAAACATACGCAATTTACATTTTGACAGCAGTAGTTGCATTTTCATCCAATATACATACTATCAAATATTCATTAAAAAGTTATTCGCAAACTTCCATTTACTGCTGCAACATAATAAGAGAAATGTTATCAATTTCTCACATTCTTTACATAGATTTATTGTAACATGATCTCATTAAAAGGACTTTCTTTTTTATTTTTACTTTTATTTTATCTACCTGATTATAATAAGATTTAATTGTTTATGTTTCGCCATAAAGCATCAAGGATGTTATGAAGGTTTAATGAAAAATACATGTATGTATGTATGTATGCATACATGTATGAGAATCACCTATATTGCACTACTTAAGAAAGTATCTCCATAAATCAAAAACGCAATCGTAGTTTTGAACAGAAAAAAATGAGTACAATCTTAGCATATTAGTTGATGTTAGCATTTAAGAAAATAAACTAAAATGTTTTATTTTTAGACACACAACAATTTTTCAAAATAGCGCTAAACCGCAAATTTAGGAAACTGGTTTTCTAAATTAAGTCGCGTATATTTCTTATTATTTTATGCAGAAACTTTTATTTAGAAATGTACCCATTTACACAAATTGGTCAATTCCACAAAAAAATATTCATATTTGAAAGAAAAATGTATATTTTACAAGAAAAAAATATAAAAATAACAAACCAATCGTTGTGAAACAGACACCGGGATGATTCTTTATATCGAAACATAAAACAAGAATACCATATTTTCCCGGCTTTTTCTCTCTAAAATCTATAGGAAATTTTTTTCAGTTTCGCAACATCATATGCGAGTTTTAATAAATCATTACATCTAATTTTATATTCTTTTTCTCTTATTTCCCATATCTTCCACACTGCGACAGTTTTATACTTCAGGAAAAAAAATGTTCCATAATTTGGACCGCTCTAATTTAAGAATGGTTAGGTAGTCCAATTTAGGAAACATTTTTAACATTTCTCCTTAAGAAACAACAGTAGTTAATGCTACAAGTGGACTGAAGGACAAAATATTTAACACTCTTGTCGTTGTAACATGAACTTCAAGTTCACATCACATTGACAGGAGGATGAGTGTGCTGACTGTCGCTACGACACGTAGGCGAATAAGCGATGCCCATGCAAGCCTTCCTGTTAATGTGATACAAACCTTAAAACAAATGTTGTAAATCACAACTGTCAGATTAGCTACTTAATCCATCTGTAGGACACATTAGTTTTTGCTAACCCTGCTTTGAAAATACAATTTGAGAGGAACTTATGAGAGGAACTCGTATTTAATTATACTCTGCAGACTTTCAGGTTACGTCGTGTAATCACATTATGACTGACCAAGTTGAAGTTGATACATCCACATAATCTATCTATTGCGATAATAACGCCGAGAGAGACTCTACCTGAGCAACATTTAAGATCTAGGAGACACGGTTTAAGTGACATTTATAAGGAGGGATAACGTAGAAGCATAAACCTGCATCATTGGTTTATGCGTAAGTGGAGTGTTTAAAAAATAATTAGAAATTTAAACAAATTTTGCATTTTCCATAATTTTCATATTATATTTGAGCAAAATTACTTTTTTGCCATGCCAATGACATATAATGACAATGGCTTATGGAGAATTATTTTACGTCCGATTAGACTTGTGCTGTCATAAGAAAGTCGGCTTGTAAATGTGTATCCATCTTGATAAGTATTTTTTGTTATTATTATTTCAAATGTGACTAATAATCCATTTTTTAATATATCCGAGGCGATAATAAAATAAAATAAGCAAAAATTATAGAATAAGTATTAAATGAGTAAATGTGGTCGTAATTACATTCTGTTTAGTCTTATTTTTATCGGCAAAATTTGACCAATATCGTGATCATTTGCCTTACCATTTAAATTCCTATAACGTGTACCTTAATCAACAACAAAGTCGGTCACACGTCCAGTCATTTCACGGCTTGGCTGAGCGTCTGAAGTTGTGCAAATCACACATGTTTTTTCATATGTAAATGCATGTGCAAGGCACAAGTCATTTTATTTTACAAAATGTATGTAATTTGTGTAGCCTAAATGACGTACCATATCTCTCACGCGATATTATAGGCCAAACGATTAATAAGCATTTTACCCAAAGAAAAATGAAATTAAAAAAGATATATTATCATGTTAGGTATTGTTAGTTCAGACACTCTTCTTAAAAGAGTCCCGCTGTGTACCGTATTGTGTACCATTTCGTACGGTTGGCTGTTTCCGATGTAAATAGTATAAGCGTCAGAACAACGCAACAACATTTAAAAGGATGCTTCAAAGTAACAACTCTGTAAATTTTACTGTGTGCTTGAGATTTTATACGAATATTAATATCACTCACTTTATTCGCTTTTTTCTCTGCCTCTTTCCTTGTGTGCAATACGAAATGAAAAATGAATTAGAGACGTAGGGATATGACTAAACTTCCCGTTGAAAGTGTATATAGTTATGAAATTGTATTCTAGGGCATTATTGCTATTCAGGCACTCGTCATGTGTGAAAAAAAGTTAACGATATAATTGGTTATCTTTGGCAAATCAAGATCGAACTTGCTTCCAAAAGCGACGATTCGATAATTTCTGCGTAATCTTTGAGAACAGCGGTTTGATTATACCAGTCAGATTTAAAATTCTCAGTATATATAATTTCCACAAATCACATTTGTATTCGAACTGTACATATATTTCAATATTTTTTCTTCATTGGAATCTTTATCACTTAAAAAACGTTGCCTCATAGCAAGAAAGGTATCATGCAGAAATAGTCAAAGCATCGTTTTTGGAAACAAGTTCGAGCTCGATTTGCCGAAGATAACCAAATATATTTGAAACCGTCTTTACGAGTAAAAAAAACTTCTTTTTCCACTCCTTAAAACGTTAACGATTTGAGCTAAACGTGTAAATATGGGTATCACAAATTACGAGTTTGAGCGGTTATTTAAAAGGTCGAGTAATTTCGCGCGGATATACGAAATATATGATACACGAGTTGCCCGCTACTTTACGATTATTTCGTCACTTGATTGGTAGCTGGACAGTGTCGATTCGAAAAGGGATGAAATCAGGTACTTTGAAAAAGAGGAGAAGGAACAGAGTGATCGTTGTTCAAAAAGTGTTATTGTAAAGTTTCATTTATGTATGTCAAAATTTTAGATTATTCTTGCAGCACATTTATTAATAGATAATTTATTCCCATTGCCAACTGCATTTTCACTAGATCTCTGAAATTAAGGAATTAATATTTAGTGTCAAACACACGATGTAAAGGATATGACAGATAGGTTATAAAAGAAATACATTTTTATACAGAATAATCGTGAATTTAGATTCCTCCAGTTCGTCCAGCAGTGTCTGTTTCCGTTACAGTCAGTTAAGTATTTGTTTCAGCTTTTGGACTGATTGCATTGCAACAATAAGATATCGTCTAAGACAAGCGATGTCTCTATAACGAATTACAATATTTCTATTGTACTTTATATATTTACTATAAAGTAATATTTAATACAAAACGAAATATGCATCTATTAAATTCGTAAAATTTAAATTTTCTTCTTTCTTGAATGCACCTTTTGTTTATATTGTGATGAATCACATTGAAATACTCTATGGAAAGAAAAAAAAATGAACCAATACACTCGGTATAATATATTACCACTTTTCTAGCAGAATTCTTTGTACTTATTTGCCTTAGCTGCTTTGAATTTTTTTTGTAACATACTGTAAAATCGTCATACTTTTCACGTTTTTCGGGTATTTCTTTTAAATTCGTGACAAAGTTTTTTTGTAACTTGAAAAAATGCAAATTTCATCGTAAAACATTTTATTACTTGCATTGCAATTCGAGCACAACAATTTGAAACAAGTAATAGTCGCAAAAATGGTATACAGCGCCTCGGGGGTCACCGATGACCTCCACCACGAAAAATGCATTAAACATGATTAGACAACTAAACTTATCTGCTGTAAATAATATTTCAACATAACATGCATTGCATAATCAAAAATTCGTGTTAGCGCCACGGGCAAACCACGTAAAATGCGCGTGGCACTCAACGTATTAACTATCAGGTGTCCCGGTATGAAGTGAGCGTTAAGATACAAATGTGTCGTTAGGGAACATTTGTTGTGAACGAGCCTTAATTTTTTTTTTGTTTGGTTGGTATGACATCTGTCAAACGTATTTAATATACATCAACTCATTGAACAAAGAACATCATATTTTTTCATCGTGTTAAAAATATCGAATTTTTTACCAGAAAGTGATGATTTGCGGAAAGCATTAATTTTTTGTTTTCATTTGAGGAAAAGTGCTGCAGAGTCACATCGAATGCTTGTCAAGACATATGGTGATCATGCTCTATCAGAAGCAACATGCAAAAGATGGTTTCAACGGTTCAGAGATAATGATTTTGATGTGAGAAACGAAGAACGTGGAAGACCACCAAAAAAGTTTGAAGACACCGAATTGCAAGCAATATTGGATGAAGATGATACTTTGAGTCAAAAGCAAATGGCAGCAATATTACATGTTGCACAACAAACAAACAAAAAATTTCTGACCGTTTAAAAACTATGGGAAAAATCTAAAAGAGTGGAAAATGGGTGCCACATGAATTGAATGAAAGACAGATGGAAAACCGTAAAAACACTTGTGAAATTTTACTTCAAAGACACGAAACAAAATCAATTTTGCATCGACTTGTTACTGGCGATGAAAAATGAATTTATTTTAAGAATACTAAACGGAAAAATCAACATTGATTGCAAAACCAGATCGATTTTGCAAGAAGACAATGCTCTGTGTTTGATGGGATCAGAAAGGTGTTGTGTATCATGAGCTTCTAAAACCTGGTGAAACGGTTAATACTAATCGCTACAGACAACAAATAATCCATTTGAACCACGCATTGAACGAAAAACGACCAGAATGGGCCAAAAGACACGACAAAGTAATTTTGTTACACGACAATGCACCTGCACGCAAAGCAAAACCGGTTCAGGATACAATCAAAGCACTTGGCTGGGAGCTGCTACCCCACTTGCCATATTCACCAGACTTGGCCTCTTCCGACTACCACTTGTTTTCATCAATGGGACACGCATTGGCTGAGCAGCACTTCGATTCCTACGAAGAAGTCGAAAATTGGCTGTCCGATTGGTTTGCTTCAAAAGACGAACATTTCTATTGACGAGGTATCCACAAATTGCCAGAAAAGTGGTCAAAATGTGTAGAAAGCAATGGTCGATACTTTGAATAAAATTTTTTTACTTTCTCATTCAAAATTGATGTTTCATTGTCACAAAAAAACGCTCACTTCATACCGGTACACCTGATATAACTTTCTTCATATAATTTAACGATATTTTTATAACTTTTATTTTGCTTTTATATATGAATTGACACAGAACAATTTTTTTTTATCTTTAATTTACATTATTTAATCTTTTTTTCAATAACAATAATCAATTAACCGTCATCGCAACACATTCCATTGATAACAATCACAATTTCGATTTTGATAAAACCAGGAGACTTGATACCGAACCAGAGTACAAAAAAAGACTTATTAACGAGATATTCCACATAAAATGAGTAAAAATTTCAGTATATTAACCTAAAAGCTGATACATTACTATTTGATAAATCGTACAATCTGTTAATAATTAGTACTTTAAAGTTTTGTCCCAGTCACCATTCCGCACCATGCTTAATTTCAGTCTAATGTATACCGACCTATGTCACCCATTGCCTAGCAACACAAACCGAACACGACATTCCCCTCCCCGTACCCTGCAGAGCACAATTGTGCGTTCTATCAGTGTTTGATTCATTCGGTCCAGCGGAGTGGACAAAGTAGCCGGCATCGACATTAAACAGTGGGTCCTCAACTTTCGCACACAATTGGTTGCCGAAAATGTGTGCGAATGTTGAATATTTGAAAGTAGAAGGATGTAAAAAAAGATGGACCAAAAACGGTGTTTTAAAGTATTTATTTATCGATATGTATACATGATAAAATTAAAGAGGCGTGTTAAGTGCTTCCGGATGTTTTCTTTATGAACGTATCAAGAATTAGTTGAATACTATCTATTCTTTTCTTGATAAAGATTTTTATAACATCCCGTGACTTTCTCAATTGTTATACGTTCTCTATTGGAATTGCATTTTTCCATGATAGTCAAAAATTTATCAAGATGTATAATTGAACATATTGCAGGTCTGTTTACATCGTACAAACGTCCGATTAAAGCTAAAGATTCGCCGTTTTCATAACGTTTAATTATTTCCATCTTTGTCTTGATCCTATGAAGTCCTTAATTTCTTTTCATTCGTATTAACACTGCAGTTTCTCCGTTCCTTCCTCGCGTTTATCAATTTATAAGAGCGAAATATTTAAGCATAAATAAATAAACTAGCAAAGCACAAAACACGTTGACGCGCGCCCTAATGCAACAGTGCAATTATTTTGATCTCTTAATCGGAACAACATCGTAGTCTGATGGCTGAAGTGTGATGCCTCCTTAGAAGGGACATTCGACCGCAAAGGCTTAAAAAGTTGCATTTTTAAAAATGTGCGAAATAGCGAATTGTGCGAAAGTAGAATGTGCGAAAGTCGAGAGCCTCCTGTTGTTGTTGTTTGATATTTCGTGCATTCACGTTTTGTTCTTTCTCATTACCATTTCTGCAACCAGTGTCACATTGTTTTTGTAAGTATCTCTACACTTGGTTCATAACGTCTTTTGTTTCCAATTTTTTCACTTTATAAGAAAATTACTTGGCACAGATCCTACGTCAGTTTTCCAATTACAGATTTTTCTATCCCCGCAGCACCGGCGGATCTTTGTACATATTTTATTGTGAATATTTTATACTTACTGCCTACATACCTAATTCCGTTTTATAGTTATAGTCAAGGTACGTTATTCGCACATTTCGTTACGATTTGATTTATATCAGAGCCAAAATGTAACAATCATTAATATATTATCTATTGGCTGAAAAAAAACCGTGTTTTTATTATCAATTTTAGATCTTAAACCATGTCTCGTAATTCATTAGTAACATTCGGTTTGAGCTTTTGTCGTCATTGTGAGCTCAGCTCGGTTTGTGCATTCAGTGGAGTTTATGGTCGCAATTATATCGTGTTTGGTCTCATTTTGATTGGTAAAATCTCACGAATATGTTAACGAAGACTTTAGGTCAAAAAAATAAAATTAAAAAGGTTTGTGACCATTTTTTTTCGGTTGGTTTTTAAATATTACTTACTTACCTCGGATTTGACCTGCCCCTTTTGTCCGGTGTCCCCTTTATGCGCTGGCCTTTTTGTTCAGCGGTATACAAAGGTCTGGGAAACTATGTCTTCTACTTTGCAAGTCACAAAAATCGTATCCAGATTTTCGGACTCTTAACCCCTTGTACTACGCTGAAAGTCGTAAAAAACTGTACCTAACCCATGCGTCCCAATAGTCGAGAAAGGGGCCGAAGCAGCGTAGCTCGAGTATCCAAACTTGAAATACATTTTACGACTAAGTACGAGATAGTTGCGGCCATATTTACTTCAGGCGATGCTGATATTGTGAAATGCAACCGTATTTGGATAAAAAACTCTAAAATATATTAATTGCTATATATAATTACAACAAATTCTGTATAAGTAATAATAATATGATTAATTAATAGCGGAATACAAATAGGTTGAAGAAAATCTACGACAATGATATTTGATCTGAAATGAATTTCCAGATTATGTCATAATCACCAGACCTAAAAATGAAAAACAAAATGTAAATAAACAATTAAATGTCAACAAACTTGGTTTTCTTGATGTCGCCGAGTGCCTATGTTTGATTAGGTTTTAATCATTATCTCTACCACGAAAATGTCTTCTTTGTAGCACTTGGCCTGCATTGGTACAAAATACCTCATTCGAGACATTCATACTTGGCCCGAGATTACGACCACGAGTTGACCTAAAATTTTCATCACGAGTCAGACTCGTGAAAAGAGTGCAAGGGGTTAAATCGATTTTATTGTATATCGTGAGATTTGGTATATTCCCCATAAGCATGGTGATTCTATCCTTTGAAACTTGTTATGTCAACAGCTGGAATATAAGGATAGGCATGCCCAGCGGAAGATTTTGTTGCTCCTATGCCATATTATCGGTTTTCTTACGTTAAGTCTACAGCAAGTATGTATTAAGTGAGAGCAAGGTAAAAAAAAAGAAAATTTCTATTGAATATTTTTATAGTTTAAATAAATATATTTTTACAGTTTCTTTACATACGTGCAATCAGAATTGCTACGAAGAATTTTTTCTCACCAATCAAAGTTTAATTATAATTCTTACCATGTTATTAACGCTGATATATTATTCTATTCTGAACCGATAATGTCGCATGTGACACGAAAATGGTAAGGAGGTCGTACGGCGCCTGAACCGTGCAACAAAAAAATACAATGGTTTAATACTTTTTTTTTATAATGCACGCGACTACTTTTATTAAAAATAATGAAAAAAGTCTTTAACAATTAGTACAGTCCTACAGTTGTAATGCTATATATGATATTCTTAAGCAGATAGAAGTAGATAAACTGACATCGCAACTTTACAATTATATCTAGATTGCTGCTACATTACAATGGTGGCTCGAGTTTTGGTGGTACTTCTAAATGACTTAGTAAATTTCAAATAGAAGTTTTTAGTAATGCAATTCTTTTTATTCTTACTTATACAGAAAAAGTATTTTTGTACTGTACCCAATTGTAAAAACACATAAACAAAGAAAACGATACTTAATATATTATGTGGAATAGTATTTTATCTTAAATGTGAATGAAGGAAACATAACTTTCACTTTCTTTGCTCTCAATTGTGTTCTCGTGACTATAATAATGTTGTAAGCATTAAAAAATAGCCCTTCGTTAGATACTTGTGTAGCAGGAATAGCAATATATTGTCTATGTTTCCCTATCTATTTGTTTTTCCAATCATGTTTTCCATCCATGTTTTTCGTGGAAGGATCTTTTTTGAAAAATAATTATGAAATTTAATTTCGGTTGTCATAAGAAGCAAATTAAAATTTTTAGAAATGGTTTTATTTATATGACTGTGAATAGTTTACAATGATTCATTTATATACAATACTGGAAAGATATCATATTGACGCATGGTAGACATCATCTGTATATTTACATGTATATTTCACATCAAAGTATATTTTCACAATGCAACTTTAACTGCTAATTACAAACAATCAGCATAGTAAGAAATTCAATCCCAATTTCCATATTTTTTAATTACTTTACGATATTCTCGCCATCATTCATGATAAAAGAAAACGGGTTTCTTATTAGTATATCATTCCAATGTCTTTAAAGATGTTAGAATATAGTTTTCAAGACTTTGAACGTATGCGATTCGTTTAAATGGCTCAAATTCAGCATTTAATAACACGGCTTAAAACCTTTAGTTATGTAATATATTGTGAATGATAAGTAACTTTATAAATCGAGAAGCCCAACCATCTGGAAAAAAATTCGAAAATCGCCACACCTATTAATGTCGTAATATAGCTAAGTATGATTTGAAGACACATTAATATATGTACGTATAACTATTAATAAATGTTAATTCAACACAAAATGAAAATAATTAAAAGCAACTAAGCAACTTAGTTCTTGTTATAACAAGAGCTTCCGTTTGTATTTTAGATGATATTTTGTTAAGTAATCTTTGTTATGAGATTTGTTATGTACTTTGTTAATGTAATCTTTATACGTATACTTTTTTTGGCCAAATGAAACTTCTACTCCGTTGTTGTCTTTCTAATGAAATATCACTATAATTTTGCCTTAATAATTTGGTGTTATCAACGTTACTTATGTTTGCAAAGAAGATTTTAATGCAGTAATAACACATTGTTTAATTTGAATAGTTTAGACATGCACGTCTGCATCCTATAATTTACTTGAAATTACTGGATAAGATAATATGCTATATAAATCAGCAGTATAGAATCAATACCCTTTGTAAATCATATCTGGAACTAAAAACGTGGCACTTCAGGCGTCGGAACATAAATTATGAGAAAAAATTATGTTTACATGACTACAGACTTTCGGGATCCTGAGCTTACTCCACTCGACCCGACTATAGATTCGAGTACTTGAAATAGGGAGTACCCGAAGTTTTCGAGCTTTTGGGATCTCAATCCGATCCCGAGCAAAGTTCCCGTTTCTCCCAAAATGTGAAATATATTGATACCCGTATACACCTATTAACGATATTTCATGCATTTTTTCTAATATTCATACTGTACTTTTCCCATACTCGCAATTCGATCAAAACCTTAATAAAATCAATTACTCAATGAGTATTAAATAAGTAAATGTGGTTGTACTCATAGCCTGTTTGGTCTTACTTTGACTGGTACAATTTTAATATATTAAAGAACATTAAAGATAAAAAAGAATAAAATTAAAAATGTTAATGATAACTCATAGTTCTGCTGGAGTTCCACTTGCTCGTGTTTTGCAAAATGATGATAAAATAGTTTTGCAGAACACCATACCCTTAGATAAATAGTTTGAATTAATAATATATGTAACGCTAAGTATAGTTTTTTAGCGTATAAAAGTCTTTTGCACATCGTAAATAATTTATAATAGTTTAATTTAACCATGCAGAATAGATGAGCTACGCCTCCATTTTAAATTCAGTTAACTATAAGACCTTATCATGAACAATATTTAAATTTTATAACGCTCAAATGTATAATGCAATAACCATACGACTGAACACCCTGGCACTAAGATTTTTGGTTCATTGCTCTCTGTTAATGAGCCTCTTAAATTGTTGCTACTACAAATGAGCGAACCTTATCTTTCCCAAATTCTCTACATATTTTCGATATGTAGGCGCCGGAAGTACGACGTGGTAATTTACCAACATTTACTTGTGTTACAATTATAACATAATTGAAACATAATTAATTTATTACTTTTGAAACTTTTCTCCATAATTATCTAATTATCCATATTTATTACAAAAGTACTTATTTTATAATTTTTTTAGATTGATTGTTTTCTTTGATAAAGGCTCACTACTCAGCCAAACTGTCCGAACAACTACATTTATGCGTTGTAGATATTATTAATTTAGCCGTCGATCGAAGGGTACAGTGCTTTGCAAGACCATTTTATCATCATTAATGCGGATACTTTTAAGGCGGGTTTTTAAATGTCTCGCTTGCTCCGTCTCGTGTTCGGCCAACTCTTTTGTCTCTGGTCCCCCTTGTTCAGCACCATACAAAGGCAAGACCCGCACCTGGAAAACGGTGTCTTCGGTCTCGTGAATGTCACTAACAGTACCTATACTGAGCGACAATTATAGAATGCCTACTTCGCGCTATCTCACTCAGGCTCACACATGTCATCCGCTATCTTTGTCATGCGATCGAATTAGTATGCGTGACTGCTCAGCAATTAATACACTTGGATCAAAAATATGTGTGAGCAGTGGAGTAGGATTTTCATCCGTCTAATTAGACCCGCATTCCGCTCAGAGTTTTTCTTAGGTTACCTGATGATGTAATATAATGATCTGCGTCAAAGTGCATGCGTGAAGAGATACTTTCGTGCGTAAAAAATGGGACACCTTATACATAAGGAGTCAGCGGTGCAGTTATGTAGAGGAGTCTGTCAAACAAATACAAAACCACGGCGATTATTATGCAGGACATAATATAGTTTATACTCGGCATTAACAGATGTGGTTCATTACATGAATATCTCCCGTATTCGCGTTCCCAGGTCCGCATATATTGTGGAGTTGTTTAGATACACATGCGTGCACAAGCAGTTTCTTTTCCATATTTTTGTTAATTTTTAATTTCCCATTGCACTTGTTTTACTATATTAAGTTGTTATATTGGGGAAGTTTTTATTTATGGTTTTCTTTTAATTTTTACTTTTTACATTGTAAAATTACATCAACTTTACTTTGACATGTTTTTATAAGAAAAGGCCATTTTCAAAAAATACCTACGTATCTAGAACATAGATTCTAACACGTTTGCCTTGATAAGTATATGAATTTATGTATATTTTTACACGCTCCTCTCCCTCTTCCCCCCTCTGCTCTCACTCTCTCTCCTGCCCCCTCTCTCTGTGCGTGTGTGCGTGCGTGTGTGAATGTATATATACAAATTTGGTAATACGCTGTTATAAAAAAAATGTACAAAATTTGTATTAGCCTAAGTGAGATAGCTAGTGTATCTAATGTGATCTGCGGGTACCCTGATACTTATGAACGGAGTTGTAAGCCCACCCAGATGTAATTGACATTTATCGCCTCTCTGTTTTATAGGGATCTCGACGATAATTATTTAACCAAAATTCCGGCCGCTGTCCTAAAGCTCTCCGGCCTCGAGGATCTGTAAGTTTGCAATAATCGCACGAAGGCGAAATCGACGGCCATTTATTAACCCTTGAAGCGGCACGGGCGAACTTTCTCTTTTTTCTTCGAGTCCTTACTGCCAAATTTTACTTTATTTCATTCTTAATATTATAGACAACCCTCCTATGGTATAGCGTTCTTACAAAAGTATTTGTATCACTATGCATAGATTTTATACTCAAATTGAAATTCAAACCCAAAATAATTTCATTTTTCTTATAAAAACATAAAAAAATAATTCTGTGGAAAAACTTGATTTACAAAAGATTCAATTTGCTTTGCTAAAACTTGCATTTTAGGTGCAAAACGCATATTGGATCAAGTTACGAGCAAGACAATACAAGAGATATTATATCCCCATATATTCGATCGTTTAGAATGTTCAGCGGTTTCTAGGTCACCCAGTTTTCTCATCAATTTTTGTACAATATAATTAATGTAGTATCGAGACTCCTTCGTAATGCAAATATGTATTTGCGGGAATGTGTAGCTTAGTGGTAGAGCAGTTGTTTGAAAAGGTTCTGAATTCGAGTTGCGGCCTTAGCAACCGAATGGTCCAAATTTTTCTGCGATGCCTACATCAAGATTTTCCATGTTAACTCTTTTGACTGATTTTATTCTTGAGTAGGGCCATGATCAGAACACAGCTCATCTTTGTGATTATAACCAGCATTTTAAAGTTTCACGAACTGCCTTAGAACTATATTATTTAAAATGGCACCTGCTGCATATGCTTAAAAAATGTCACGCTTTATTTTACTTGTATTCCAGTATTGTTGAAGAAAAAAGCATGATGTAGTAAAAATGTTTTTCACGCTTGTCACGTGTAAGTTATGCTTTTTATATCGCTTCCTATTTACACGGCTTAATTAAATCGAATGTATCGCTCGAAGTATTAATGAGATCAATAAATGTTCGAGAGAAAGAAGCAGTTTTCTTCATAAAGTAAGAATCACCGTACCAGTTGAAGTACTAACCAAAAATAGGAGGAAAGATGAGTGTAAATCTTACAAGCCGAAGGCCATTCTGAATGATCCAATATATACAGGGTGATCTATAATTGCAAGTAAAGACTTGAGCCGGGAAGGGGAGAGCATATCTGCAGACTAATATGAACAAAAACTGTGATATAAAGATACATCTTACATACCTTATTTTTCACGTTATGGACCATTGAAAAAAACGTCAAAAGTATCCGCTTCATTCCTTAAGATACGCTATTGCACATCTTAGTACATCTTAAGTGTATGTAATGTTTACCTATTTAAAGAATATCCATCGACACTAAGTGAACAAAACTTCGGACAGTCACTGTCATATTTTCGCAAATTCATAACGGTTCGAAAGTTGACGAAATGGTTGCGCAAACTTTTACTCAAATGATCAAATAAATAATTTGCACGATTTGCAAAAAAAGGATAAATAATAGATTATTTAACTCATAGAAGAATAGCTGATAATTTTCATTGAGTGCGAAACTGAATGCTGTAGGATTCTGTAAAGCGTCTTAAACCTCGTGTCGAGCACATGGTGCGATTTCAGTAACGACTATCAAAGGAGTCGAAATAGCGGACCTCTAATTTCTTATAAAAATGTTTCAAATTCATAATGGTGCATTTTTTAAGAATATTCATTATTTCTTGCGATATGTGAATGATTACATAGACACATTTACCTTCCCTCTTTACACTTATTTCTTTTGATAATTATATATAATTTCTCCAGATATATCGGGATAGTGGATTAACTAAGGTATAGGTATAGTACTCATCTTTCCGTCAAATTTTTCTATTAATACTTTTATGCAAATTTACCTCTCAAATGTTTTCATACATTTACCAATCATTCTATATGTCGAAGAAATAGAAGCAATGCGATTCGATTTTATTTGGACAACAAATGAGATATGGAAACGTCAACGTGCCGCTCGAAGGGTCGAAAAGTGGCAAATCCGGATAATTTCGTCAACGTTTCCCAGGTCCGTGTCAAACAACAAGATAGAGAGACTTGAGGCGGGTGTCTTTGGCCGCATTTCCAGTCTGGCCTCACTCGATCTACGGGGGAACCCCATTAAGGAAATACACGAGAACACTTTCCAGAACCTACGCAAGCTTCGTAAGTTGTAAGTACTGGGCACCCCTCGCCAATACCTCTGATTTCTTTTTGATAAATCAAAGAAACTATAGGTTTTGCACTCGAAACTCAACGTTTTGCTAATTAACTTTACCTCTTTGCAAATTAAATTTATCCTCTTGCATTGGAAATTCACTCCGTTTTAAATCAAACTGATTTGTTTGAAAATCATTATCACAACTTAGCAAATTAGCTTGTTTTTATGGTAAATCAAGTCTTTCTACGAAATTGTTTTCTTGTGCTTATGTCGCAAAAATCAAATTAAATGTACATTTATTCTTAAGAAATGCCATTTTTGGGCATAGAAAACAGAAAGATATGGATAGAATACGTATTTGATGGCAATGGGCAGCACATAAAATTCATATTTATGTAGGAGTACGTACTAAAATTTGAAATTTTATAACAATAAATTTTCATGAGGTCCTATTTTTATTATTAAAACTTAAGAAAACAATTTTGCAGGAAAACCTGATTTACAAACCGAGGAATTTGATTAGTACAAAATCTTTTTTGATCTGCGAAACATGTAAGTCGTCCTTTTTTGCACTATTTTTGCACTTAACTCCCGATTTGTTTCCATCGCTTTTTAATCGAAATTTGATTTTTAAATTTTAACTATCCAACGCCATCCCGATGTATTTAGATATATCATACTAAAAATTAATTTCTTTTTTGAACACCGATTTGACAGTTTTGATTTACAATACGAATGCACTATTATCACCAAATTGTTATGTTATAAATAATTCGAGATATAAATTTTGGAGTATATAATCATACCAATGTAGCACTCTTCTAGGATGAGAGTGATTGAACTGATAGAATCTAACAAGAACAAGAAGAGTATGTATAGGATGCTTTTGCGGAAAAGACATTTATTTAATTTTTTTATTTTTTATAAATTGTCTTACTTAAAATGCCCTGATATTTCGAATTTTACGCGTGAATTTATTATCTCTTCTCAAAAAGTTAATTAAGCCTACGATTTCACTGACCTGCCTAGTACATAGACTAATGCGAGGTGAATCCTAGTTTTCGATCATATATATATAATACTAAATGAGGCAGAATTGTCCTCCTTAAGATATGGCATTTGCATAAATTAACTCTTACCGTCAGTGATGGTGAGACAATTGGAAATCGAACAACCGCATAACATTGTGATCATATCGGAAAGTTATGCAAATCGAAAAGCTGCGGACCGTTCTAAACCTTATATTTTTATAGCTAGAATCTTTCTTTGTTTTACCTTTTTTCATAATAAAAAGGCACAGTGCACACATCTAGTGCTAAGTTTTTGACGTGCACACTGCATGCGTTTTAGTTTATTTTTTATTGGTAAAAAAAGTTTGTAGTCTTGTTTCTAATACATAAATATCTGGATAACCGCGATTATCAAGGATTGTACACATTTCTTAGGGAAACAGAGAGACACGGTGGTTAGGCGTTATCGTCCAAGTTCGACGGTTGAAACTCTAAGCACACATTCCTTTGATTCGCAGATGGCCGAATAATATAGTTCGATTTTCTTATGTGTTTCTTTTTTATATTTTTCTTTCTTCTCGATATAAGTGCGGTTTTGTGATAAGTGTCAAATAAATATTTTTTTCCTTTATTTCGTACTTTATCGACAGTCACATATAGGTTTCTATTTGAATCATTGGGCTTATTTACCCGTGAAATGGATATAACGAAATATTTTGTCATATCCGGAAGACTACTTGAATAAGTATGACGACATTTTTCATGAAAATGAACCGCAATATGTTGAACATACTACGTTTGATATAGTTTTTATCTATTAAATCCTATCATGATTATATGCTATCATATTGTTAACGGATCATGTACTTTCACGTTTTTGCAATTTGTTACGTGAGCGTTATTCACGAAAAAATGGCCGCTGCACGCACTCGTCCATTCATACATTGAGATAACACTTCGAATTTGTACAATTTGGTTTTATTTTAGTCTGCATTTTAGTATTTTACATATTAGTAATAACTTGCTGACTCGAGTAATTATTTTCTTCAAAATATGACTAAAAGTTACTTTGAGGGCAAAAATATTTTTGAATTGCTCAAGAGTGAGGATGAAATATTTTTTGAGAGATCAGATAAAAGACGTCAAATTATAAGCAGCAATAGCAATTCAGATGAAAGCAATAACGACTTTTTCACGGATAAACCGAATGATATGAAATCAGAAGATTTTATTATTTTATTATCTTAAGTGCTGAATCGGCTTTTCCGTTCTTGTTTCAATCTGGACTTACATTTGACGGATGCGAACAAAAAGATTGCTTTTTTACTTTGAGAAATTTATCGATGACGATTTTCTACAACTTATGGAAGAAACAAACGAGTACGTCGGAGAGTTCCTTTAAAAAAATTCTGCCTTGAAACTGCGTTCTAAATGTGTCGGGTGGAAATTATCGTTGACCACAACAAAAGCACGGGAAGAGTCAATCTTACTGACGGACAAATGAAAGTTTATGAAATTGATAGATATATAAGAAAAGTGACAGTTGCCTTGATAAGTTCCATTTTCTCATTAAAATGGTCAAAAAAGCAGCAAAAAATATAGAGATGGAGCGCAGTCGTCATCCACTAGTACAGGACGTCCTTTTTTGACACCAAAATCATCTAGACTTCTGCCTATCGTCTCTGTTTTTCTCCATGCGATATGTACTAGTTTGTTCAATAAGTTCGCGGAGCGCCGTCTATTTGTCAACAGTAAAAGTAAAACTTCGACGTCATTTTAATATTTCATGTTTTATAAGAAACTCAACCAAAATGTCTTTATTTTTTTGTAATTTTAAATTAACTTTGTGTTTCAAAAAGCTGTGAGCATAGTGTATGCCGCATACAACAAAAACATATTCGAATATGACTTTGTTAGAAATATTGGGAGCGATTTTTAACTTTTAAAGTCATTTTTAGAACTATAAATTCGTTTTTTGATTTCCGTTGCGCAAACTTATTGAACAATGTAGTATAGTGTAGATTTAGTAGTTCTAAACCCACCTTAAACAGAGTAGATTCTAGGTCAAATGACCTTAGCAGTCGGTTCAAAAATTAATTGGAAAAAACTAGCTAGACTCGTTAAGAGACATTTTGCGGATTACATACCATTCGCCTCTTCAACAGTAAACGTAGCCAGAAGATACAAATTGTGTCATTCAAAAGGTTTTAGAAAAGAGTCGAGATTCTGATGTCCCAACTGTAGTGTTGTTTTGTGTATGGCGCATTGCTTCAAGGAATGTCATACTAGGATACAATTATTTTAATTTATTCGATTAATTCTTTGTATATTCAAAATATTTTATTTGTATATTAAATATCATGAAATATTTTGTCAACATAAGTAGAATCAATAAGTTAAAAACGATTCTCTTTTATTACTTGATGGGTGCTGATATTACTCATCACCGCGAAAAAAAAACCCCATTATGAAAGGAGTTAAACAAAAGTTTATCTCCCGGTTAACTAGTTAAAGAAAAAAGGAAAATGTACATGCGAATGCAGTCTACAATTTTGGCGATTATGCTTACTTAAGCTTAAAGCATTATATGAGCTATTATACCTTCCTTCCCCGATTATACAAGCAGTGATTAATTCAATGTGTACTCTCGAATTCAAGTTAATTTCAGCATTCATGTCTTGTCTTCTGGATTATGACGTTTGGCTGATTATACTTTAAATGTATTCTAATTATACGAGTTGTGGTATGTTATTGATGAAACTTTTGTATATTTCAATAACGTAAGTTATCGTTTTGAATTATACCATATTTCGTCATGTTCCCTCAGTATTATAAAATTGTGTTATTGTAAATTTAAAAGCAAATTTGATTACATATAAACCTGTGCGTCTTTTTTGGTCAATGACTTCCATTTTTCTGCTGTCTGAAAAATCCCTCTATCGATGAATTCCTGAGATTTTTTTTACCGAGGAATAAATCCTACCGGTTTTGGCAGGAGCTCAAATTTAGTCAATTTACAATATTAAAGGTATTAAAATTAAATGTAATTAAATTGCGGATAAAAAGCATAGAATTCTCGGCAAGGCGTTCATAAATTAGACCTGAAAGAAAGATCAATGAACTTTATTTTTTCTCTCATTAAAAGTAGAAGACGACTCAAACTAATATACATGCTTAAGTAGTGATTAAGAAGGTGCTTTAAACTAATCCTCAAAATAGCCAGCTGCGACCGTTCATTTCACGTAAATCTTCCAGGTCAATAAGATAGCAGCGTTACCCAACTCACATCGCGGTTTTTATTTGAGTTATATGTATTTTAATTTATAATTACGTTTTTATTTTGAGAGAATTTTACAGCGCGCGCGCGCGCGCGCGCGCGCGCGTGTGTGTGTGTGTGTGTGTGTGTGTTAAATATTTTAAGGACATATTCCTAACAGAAAAATAAAAAATGTTTGTAGAAACATTTTCTTGAAAATGCCTCACTTCAGAGTATGTAAAAAGTTTATTAACTTATATTATAGTAGTAAAGATTGCGCGAAAGAGATCCGTCGAATAGTCTTCTTCGTAGTTAAATGTCAATCTAATAGATTTTTATTTTTAAGGACATTTAAAGTTTAATAATTTATGAAACTCGTGTACCTAATGTTTTGGAGAAACCATATACAAAATGGATTTGAACAAATATCTGTGAAACACTTAAGATGTTTTGCGCAGATGATACTGAAACATCAAATACAGAAGGTCGAGGAATGACTTTGAGCTATTTTTGCAATAAGTTGTTTAATAGTATCTCTTATACTATTAGTTTATCAATAAACAATCAGAAAGATAGTTAAGCATATTTAAGGCTACGTTTGCATGGTATTTTTCTTACGCTGTTTGAATATGTCCACAAAATATTTAATACCAATTTACCTACAACCTGTATATTAAAATGATAAGTGAAACACTATACATACATGTACATGAAAAATTTAGTCGGTGAACGACGCGTTAAATTGATCGTATCGGGTTGCAGAATCCTGTCGAACTCGAAGGAACTCAGGGTCTTCCCGAATTTGAACGGCACCGAGTCCTTGGAAGTCTTGAAAATTGATCGCGCTCAAATAAAGAGCGTGCCTGCTGATTTGTGTGAACAGTGTCCAAGATTGAAGAGTCTGTAAGTTCCAAATCGATACTGGATCGATTCATTAGTTTGTGCCTGAATTTTTTTTTTACTAAAAATTGACTAATTTATTAACCACTTTGTTCTCGTGGACGTATTATGTCATGACAACGATACTATTCATATAAGCTCACAAATTTGTTTTCACGCGACGCTATTTCTCTTGTGTGGTCCCATAGACCTGTAAACACGCGACACAATTTCGTTCGTGCAATCATACGGACAATATGTTTATCTTGCGTGCCTCATTATTAGATTAAGAGCTTACATTAGAAAAACTGTTCATTCCGAAAACGGTACAGGAAAAGAAAAACGTTGATTTGAGGATATTTGGAATTTATCGTTCCTCCGTGTCATACAATTCCAAACAATTAACGGCACATAATGCAACATCACAATTTATAAATGTACAATATTACATAATACAAATCACAATTTTCTTTCTTGTACCGTTTTCGGAATGAACACTTTTTCGAATTTAAGCTCTTAATGTAATAATGAAGCATGCGAGATATGTCGTCCGTGGCATTGCACGAAAGGTATCGCCGTTGCGACATAACATTCGTGAGAACGAAGTAGTTAATATGGAAAAGAGTTTCATTCTTAAAGTACTGAAGTGCTATCTCATAGCTGATGCCCAGCGTGTCTGAAATACTTTCTGTCGAAATCAGAAAAATCGCGTTCACTAAATTTCAAATAAGATCATGCATCTCAATTTATTGCCTAGACCATGCCTTCTCGAGCAGGTTGAAATCGGAACGATGAAATACTGCAAACTTTTCCTTTGAAATTCTAACGATTGGTGCACGGTTTTGGTAAACCATACATGTATTTTTACGCCATTGTTAGCCTAACTCCAACCACACTCGTTCAGCATAATAAACCAAGAATAACACGTTTTTGTACCGAAATCAATTTGTTTCAAGTAGTGAAAATGAAATCTAATCTAGCAGATGATATTTTATGACAATATATAAAATGTTGCTATTTGAAATATTAAAGCCGTCAACAATATGGGTCGTTTATTAAGATCGGGTACAAACTTATGGAATGCTTCATTATCGTTCTTTTACCTCGAAGCCTTTCTCCCGAGGCTCCTACCCATCGAAAGTTTGGTGCCACCTGAAAAACCACAGGTTTTGTCCGCAAGAAGGTCAACTGTCTAAATATTTTCTTCCTTTCAGCGACGTGAAGTCAAATTACCTGACGGAGGTACCCAACTTGCGGAACTGCAAGGACTTGCGAGTTTTGTAAGTATTCCTTGCGTTCGAAACGCAATGAACAACGAGTCGACAATGAAGCTTAAAGGCGACTTGGAAAATGAGTTAACACGTTGACTGCTACGACGGTTATTGCTCACCAATATCCATCTTTTCAGTGAGGCCACGATGGACACCGCTGACCGCCACTCGCCGTTTCGCAACAATCGAGCCCTGCCGGTCATCCGTGGCCACCACCCGTTCTCTCAGTGGGGCCATGGTGATTACCGGCATTACTCATTTTTGTCAAATAATTACTACGAGTAAAATGCGAGGCGGCGGCGAGTTTCTTGAAATTGGCAGGTGGCTGTCAACGTGTTAAAAAGAAAACGAGAAGGGAGAAGTTGGTCTGACGCGAGGCCCCTGTAATTTTGTCAGGGATCTGGCCAGCAACATAATCAACTCGATCACGGGGAAGCCCTTCCGAGGTCTAGCCATGCTGCATGATCTACTGCTCTCGGACAATAACTTGCGGAGCATACCGAGCAACGCTTTCGTCGGTCTCTCGAGACTCCAAGTTCTGTAAGTACGATCTCAAAGGTCGATCGGATTGCTTGCAACTGCGATTTTTTATGCTGAATTGGAAAAACTCTTGAATATCTCGATATCCAAGTTTGACTTTACGAGCCTTGAGTACTATTAGGAGTATCAACGAGTTTACCTACTATGTATTAAAACTGTGTAGTGTGCACTTCAAATTCAACCTTTTGCACTTCATATTCTACCCGTTTTCAAATCAAATTCACCTTTTTATAAATTAGTTTATTTCTATAAAATTATGTTCCTTTGAAATCAACATTAAATTAAATGTAAATTTATTTTGAAGAAATGAAAATTGTTATTATACGTTTATACATAATTATAAATTTTGCATGTAATAAATTGGTCATTATTATTAAATATAAGAGGGAAAAATAATGATAATAATAATAATAATAATATGCACACAAAAGTAACAAAAAGTTGAATAATAAGAGACAATGGAAAACATTACATTACATATAAAACAACAAATACAATATGTTTTCATAAAACAATAACAAATTGCGTAAGGAAATGACATGGGCGTTTCTCGCTTTGGGCTTTATCTTTTGGACGTTACACTCTACATATCCACATCATACACGCACCGTTTCGAGCCCAAAACATGTACAAAATCTTTCAGGAATTTGTTTATAAAATTAAAAATGATTTATTTATCACTTATTCATCATAAATTACATTGTCGCCTTCAAAGTAATCCCCATTGGCCGCAATGCATCTACACTAGCATTTGATTTAGCTTTCAGTTCTGGTTTTTGATCAAACTTTATACAAAGAATACCTTCGAAGGTAGCGAAAAAATTATGATTGATATTCATGATTGGAGTTAACGTGTACTTCACAACATTTTTAGTTTGTAAGAGATTGGTAATGTTTGAATTTGATGAAAGTTTGTGCCGTACCTTAGTGCACGAGTAAGAGCAATTGTCCTGCAACTTTGTTCCTTTTAAATCCACTTAATTCAGAGCTACGATCATATAGGCTCAGGCTTCCACACGGAAAATTCGAGTTCGAATCCTGCTCATCACCTCTGAAGAATTTTTTATATGATATGTATACTGTAGCTGTAGTGGTTCGGAATCCACTTTAAACGATAGCTCCTAGGCCAAATGACTTTAGCAGTCGGCGTCGAAAATTAATTTAAAAAAAAAATCCACTCGAGGAGCCTCTGATTTTCTAGAGACCTGGAGAGCAATAGGATTGAGACGATACACCCGGAGGCGTTCAAAGAAACAAAGCAGCTCGAGGATTTGTGAGTACACCCTTTTATACGGTTTAATGTAGAAATTAATGTCAATATATAAGCAAATAAAACCGTAGACTAATACAGTAAAATATAAACATATGTATATTTTAGTTATTGAGTTATAGACGATTGGCCCTTTGACTGCTAACTGCTCTAAGTTGAAGCGCTTCGCGTGAGCTACATACAGCCAGCAGTAGCGATCGCTGGAGACTGAATACTTTTTCGTGTAATATGCATCTTGTTGACGGCATATTAACACATTACAATATAGTACACAATCCAATTACTATTACTTTGTCCACTCAAAAACGGATCCAAACATTTTTTATTTTCAATATATATTGTTTATTCACCAATGGTACAGTTTTAAAACGCTATAATTTGATAATTATAATGTATGTATTTGGATATTGAAAATTGAAAAATTGAACAAACAAGAAATAAGTAACATAAATACTGTATATATAAACAAAAACTTTCTTTTAAGAGAGAAGAACAATAAGAAAATTAATAATTCATTGCGTATAGGAAATAATACGAAATAATTGCCAAACACACATGAGATGGCAGTAAATAACTAAAGCCTTCGCCGAGCGCGCATTTGTGTCCATGGTCTATATTGATGATTTTTGCTGGAGATTATATGCGCCCATAACAGTCAAAGGGTTAAACAACAAGATATTTATATATATGGATATATACAAATTTTAAAAATGTTACTATATCGTAATACTAACTTACGATAGGAAAATGATAACAATAATAGTAATAACAACGTGCAAGTGTATTAAAAAAAGTTTGGTAATAAGAGATAATTCAAGAACCACTTCATAACCCATTAGATCTCAACATTCTTATTATCGAACATCTAATTTTTATGTAATATAATATATATATTTTGAAGTTATTTTACTTTACTATTGTGAAGTTTTTCGAATTCGTACATCAAGAACATTTTATTTTATCATTTCGTAATTTTATTTTCTCTCAAGTAAGTGTAATGTTTTTTATTACAGATTTTCTCCATGGAAGTATACTTTATCAATAAAAATAGTTTTGTAACCAAATGAACAAACAATATTTACTTGAAATAATTATAATAATTGCAAAAATTATGAAGAAATTTTCGAACAAAAAAAATTGAGACTTCATGGGTTAATATTAATGCACAAAGGCATAGGAGCTATCCTTCTTAACCACTTTGTTCTCATTGGCGTGTTATGTCGCGACGACAATACTGTTCCTGTAAGGTCACATACGTGTTATCACGCGACGCAATGTCTTTTATGCAGTGCCACAGACGTATAAACATGTGCCGTGATTCTGTTCGTGCAATGCCACAGACGACACATCTCACGTGCCTTATTATTAAATTATGAGCTTAAATTCCAAATATAGTCCAGTAAAAAAAAACATTGATTTGAGAATATTTAGAATTTATCGTTCTTTCGTGGGATACGATTCAAAACATGGAACTGCACATAATGCAACATCACAATTTATAAATGTACAATATTACATAATACAAATCACAATTTTCTTTCCTGTACCGTTTTCGGAATAAACAGTTTTTCGAATTTAAGCTGTCAATCTAATAATGTGACATGCGAGATATGTCGTTCCAGGCATTGCACGAACGAAATCGTTGTCGCGTGTTTATACGACAGTGGTATTGTAAGGACGATATCGGGTCGCGTGATAACACGTCTGTGTTTATTATGTCGCGACATAATGTCAGTGAGAATAAAGTGGTTAATCTGTTATGCCAATTTTTCAGGAATCTCGGGAACAACGTATTTCCCACGTTACCCATTGAAGGCTTATCGAGTCTTCTGCACCTAAAGACGTTCAATAATCCGGCACTACGGGAATTCCCCTCTCCCGAGAGATTTCCAAGAGTGCAGACAATGGTGCTTTCGTACGCGTACCACTGCTGCTCATTCCTCGAGCTCGAGCTTGAGGAGGCCGCGACAAAGTCTCCAGTTCACGAGTCCATCCTCTTCCCGACGGATGAGTTCGATATGAGTCTTTGGAATGCGAGCCTCTCGGATATCTGGCCACAACTCAGTGAGTCCTTTTTCACTTCTTATTCCCTCTTCCATAAATTTTACCGTTAAATGGATTCTACAGGTTTTGTACTTAAAATTCAACTTTTTATAAATCAAATTTACCAATCTGCTAATCAAATTTGTCTACAAAGTTGATTTCTTAAACGTTTATAGGGGAAATTAAATCAAATGAAAAATTATCATCAAGAAATTCGGAATTTTACTGTAGATGAAATATTGATTTAAGAGAAATTATTAACTCGATGAATATACCTGCACATGAATTACACGTCTAAAGAAATAAATCGTTCTGTACCCTATTTTCTTTTCCGATTTTGGCTAACATTTAGTTGCACGACGTTTAACTCTTCAGAGTGCAGGATTTTAAGATAAAAAAAAACACTGGTTGCGCGGAAATCTGATTAAAAAATATATATATATATATGTATATGTATATATGTATATATATAAAAATAAAATTGATTATATACATCGTAAACCGTTGTGTTTTAAGTTATAATATTCTAAGGTGGAATAAAAAATATCTCACTATATATATATATATGTCGAAAGCAAACAACTATTTCAGGATAAGAGCTTTTGATTAGGGAGATACTATATACTTTGACAAGTAGCTTTCCAGTACGCATTTATGTAGGAACACTTTTCTTTTAAACAGATTATGTTTGACGAAATTCCTGCTAAACAAATAGTGTAGAGTCGATCTGCGATACAAATTTAGGCTATGTAGTTACTTCAGCCGGTATCAAATTCGGAACATTTGTATTCCAGGAGATTGCTCTACCAATTAACACGTTAAACACCTTACTAATTATCACATTCACGCCACAGTTAGGCGTCAAGTGGGCCGCTCTGAGCCGTTTGCTGATAGACGAGCCAGAGTATAAACAGATGGGACTGGTGACTTTTTTCAATTACAATAAATACTGTTTTACCTTCGTATCCTGTTTTCGCTTATAGTCCTTTCTCACGACAATTTAACGGGAGAAATTACAATCTTCTGTAATCAATGTATGTATCGCAGGGAGATAATAAAAACGGAGATTTTATCAAATCCTTTAACTGTTTTAGTGCAAAGACGAAATAAACAAGTCAGGACTCGCACAGCTCTGTTTCGCTCGTTACCACTCCCCTTTACCTCACCGCTTCCGTCCAACGTCCGTGCCGGCTAGCGCTGCGCTTCTAACGTGACACACACAGTAGCGCAGAACATTACGCGAGGAAAGTTGCGTACATTTTTATTTTGGTTTTTTATATTTCGAGTTTTATCAACTACTTTAACTTAACGTATTTTTAACTTTTTTTGTGAATTGATCATCTACCTTAGAAACTTGATTAAATCTCCGTTTTCATCATTGTCCTGCGTCATATGTATGGAGCGGCGAGGCGTAAACGGGACGTCTAGCGCCGGTCCGTAGGGACAGGTGTGACGTTTAACGCGTTAAGTTAACCAGGCTGTCCAATCAAATCTTCTTGTAAATATTTATTTTATCTCGATTCTACAGTCGGCTATCCTACACGAAGATTCGCCGTCGTCTTTTTTCTTTATCGAAATAACTATTTTTAATTATGCTTTTGCGAGGATTTAATCCTATCGCTCTGGGACGAGGGACCATTTATAAATGACACAGAAAAAATTCAGGAATATGGCGTTAACCGTGAGCCATAGAAGCCGCCTGCCGGCACATAGGGAAACATGAATGCATACCGAAGAAGTGCGTAAAGTTTACATGCTCGCTGATACTTATATCTACGAGTTATAGGCAGTTTGTTTATGGAGAGATTTGACCAATGGGTCTGGGTAAATTAGTGGGTAGAGCAGTCGCCCGGCAAGCAAAAGGTCTCAGGTTCGATTTCTGACTTCGTTGCCCAACTACCCATATTATTCCATGAACGCTTACTGCATAGTGAATATGAAGAGGTCCGATCCTTTAATAATATATAGTTTTTATAGGAATCAAATTATATGATTTATGTGCGAACATGTCCCTTTAAAAACTAACTGTTCAGATCTTTATGAATTTCAGCTGCGTAAATAGGAATATTCAGTTTTAATAGTTTTATTAGTTATTTTATTATTACTTCAGAATAAGAATTTATACAAACATTTCTTTGAATAATCTTGTTATTTTATTTATATCGGATACTATTATCCTGGCTAATTAGAAATGAATTAACAATTAAGGCTATTTGTCCAGATATATAGAATTAATAATCAAAAGTTATTTACCTGAAATATCCATTTTCCCACGACACATACATGTGTTAGTCTTAAAAATGCGAGATGTTTTATATCCCACTATACCACAACCAGTTAAATGTAAAGCATATACTATCCCGCTCGAAGGTCATGGCTACTAAAATGAACACAAATGAACGACAATTTGAAATAATAATTGGAATCGTTCGAACGTTACGAGGCAGGGCACTGATTTTTTTTCCTTTTTTACGTGTTTGGCGATACGCACAGTATGGAATGTAGGCAATAATGCAGAATGATTCATAAATGTGGGTCAATACCTACTTGAGAGCGTAAATCTGTTACCTGATATAAAAAAAAGATAGGTCATACCTTCATATAGCATAATTTTTGAGATATTATGGACTGTGGCATTCCAGTATACTTTTGCGTATGCATACAAGCACAGATTATACAATTTGAAACAGACTTTTGTTATTATTGTTATTGTATACCCTTACTATCTAAAAGTAATTCGACAAGCAAACCACATATCCGCCTAATCAGTGTAAACTGAAAGCGTAATATGCACGTATATGACAATATGACTACACAATTTGAGAAATTTACATGGTATTGTTAAAGTTTGATAAAACCAGAAAGTATCTATTCAAAAGACTTTTGAGCGGGTATTGTAATTCTGATATAGAGGCTGGCGCAAAGCCCGGATACATGTATCTTTTATAAGCCGGAGAGTAATCAAGAAAGACGGTAAAATTGAATCAGATATTTAATAAAATCTGAAAAGGTTTATGTAATACTGAATCTATTCATCCAGTCAAAATAAAAGCTGCCATTTTTGTGAAAAATTGTAGAAGTTTGAGACGGCGTATTTTCTGAGATTTTCCACACCCTATCGTTTCGCTTTTTTTTTAAGGATATATTCAGTGCAGCTAAATATGTCCAGAAAGTGGCTGGTAAGTTTAGTGTTAAAATGAATGCACCACATTGAAAACGTCATTCGCGAATTCTTGTTCCATTAAAGCCATAGGATGTCGATCTCCTTAGTAAACATACTTTATTAATTTGCAATTTCTGCAACTTTCGCTCAAATTTATCTGGCGGTCAGGAAGGATAGAATATTATAAAGCATTGGGAAACGAATTATTGGAAATACTTCGGGAGAATTTGCGCCAGCCAACCAAGAAACAGCAGATTGTTCTAAATGTTCTTTGCTTTAATCCTTTGAGTGTTGAAGTTTTCAGATTTAAACGTTCTTTATACATA
The DNA here is from genome assembly GCA_038496175.1 of Ampulex compressa. Classification (NCBI taxonomy): domain Eukaryota; kingdom Metazoa; phylum Arthropoda; class Insecta; order Hymenoptera; family Ampulicidae; genus Ampulex; species Ampulex compressa. The sequence continues at coordinate 63,044 of JBCFXI010000974.1, forward strand.
TGTCGGGATATGTATTCATTGACTATACAACCTGTAACCAGATTGATATATTAAAACTGGGACAAATAGCCGATAACATCGATATTTTGTTTACTTACGTTTCTAAGTTAACTACAGCAGGGAGGAAGATTAATAGGATGTTTATCTGAAATACTGATAATTTCTACTTCCGTTAAAAATATGAAAATTTAGTATGATTTTACTAAACATACATACGAGCCTGCATCCTCTATCTCCTGCCCACCATATATAAGTCCGTAGCATTCAAAGGTTTAAAGTATATACCGCGAAAGTACGTATTAAAATGTAATTTACGAGTAGCCTTTTGCAGCGCTGAAGTGGTAACGTTTTTTAGATAACTTGAGCGAGAAATTCGGCTCGCGAATAAATGAACTTTGGGCTAACTTTGGTTCAGATTTCACGTACCCCGGCAACCTGCCGTCATACGTGGAGGATTATTTCGATGAGCAAAACGGAAGAGCCACGCTACCGGCTCGGCCGATTCGTCCCCACATACAGTGTCTGCCTCAACCAGGTGAGTCCACCGTCCATTTATTTTACAGCTACTGGAAAGAAATTCATTAAAATTTGTTCAATTGTTTAAAATCCCCATTTTGCTTCTATTTTAATTTTAATGATAAAATATACATACTTTTTATAGAAATATAGTTTTATTATTAGGTGTGTATCGTATTTACGCATTTATACAAATTCTTTTTCCTGTAAAATTAGTGGAGACTTAAAAAAAAAACAGTTCTATTAATATAGGATTAAGTTGTTTTTAAATGAATGTTATTTTATTTTCTTAAAAATATGAAGTAACTGTTCTTATAAAATAAAGAAATATTTAAGTGGGTGTTTCTTGCGGACATTTTTTTTATCTATTATTTATATTCACATTCACTTTTATTGATACTTAACTCCTTAATTAATTTTATTAATTATACGATAACTGTCAAGTACAAAATATTAAATTACGTTTTACCTCAAATATATTAACAAATTATAATTAATCACGTAATGACGATTATTATATGCTATACTCATATACTAAATATGTTGTAAACAAAGTGTGTAAATCGAAAGCGCACCCGAGAGGTAAGCGTGTATCGAAGATATTTATGTGATAGGCAACAAGGGAGGAATAAAAGAGAAAATAAGTGTATAGTTTACATTTTCGGGAATGAGAGGTTGGTGGGATTCCGATTGTCTAGTCCAGTACAGGTACTTAAAAATATGATTGATTAGGAATTCATGGATGAAGGCAATTAATTATCGATACGTAAAGTAAATTATAAAATACAATGAATATATATTCGAAATCAGCTGAAATGTTACATAGGATGGGTAATTTGGAAAAGATGCGAACATAAGATGCAATTTATATGAATACGTGTATAACGTGAATTCATTTTTAGTCGAAAAGTGTATAATTATGTATTATAATTATTTCAACGCTCGACTTGATGTACAATAATGGGGAATACATCTTTAAAAATTGATATGGGTAAAGGGAAATTCTCACAGTGTCAAAGTATTAATTACTACACTAAAAAATGTAATATTGCTCTGGATAAAGGAACTTAGCGGTGACGATACAAGAATTTAACAATAATTTGGTACGCCATATGATTTTAGTCGGTGTTAGTTCTATTCACCAGAATAGAATCGACGAAATGCAAATTATCCAAAAAGGTATTGATTTGGTTTCTTGAAACGAAGTATTTGATAATCTGATAAAATTGGTATACTACTATAGTATTCTATAGTACTACTGACATTTTTTCAATTTCTAAAGCTAACACTCGCCTGTTTCTATGAAGAATGCAATTAAATATGTCAATATGTATTACATCGACTATGATTATAAATTTCTGCGCAGTTTGTCAATTGCGTGCATGTAAAGGGTATAAATCAGATCTAGCCGCTCCCTGCCGCTGACCGCTTTCAGGAGTCAAGAAACAAGTGAATGATTTAGTGTGTATAAATATTTACACCACTATAGTAGCTTACCGGGCATAGCGATGGGTGCCCTATGGCTTTTGCGCATATCATTATTTTGAGCGGTACACCAGTATAGTAGCTTCGTGATATACTAGTCCGCATCATACCATGTTTCTCAAATATATCGTACAAACTTGCATTATTAAATATTAGAGCATACCCGTTCATATTATCTTAATGTGCTTCTTTTAATTGTTTAATTCATTACATAAAAATATATAGATATTATAATTTATTCATCTATCTGCCTTTCACGTAATTGTGTATTCTATCATAATTTTACGTAAAATTTCGTAACGCGGCATCTTCAGCCGGCGTTACAATATAAAACACTACCAGATACAAAACGTGGTGTTCCATTCTTTACGAGCAGTTTGTATCAAACACTACCGTACAGAGATACAGCGTTGTGGAATGTCCAGCCACAGCTAAGCGGTTAAAAATAGGACTATAGTAAATCGCAGAGAGACATTAGAACTCACGAATGCTGTAACACCTGGGTTAAGAACAAAAGCATAACCATTTATTCCGCTTGTTGACAAATATCAATGTCTTCTTGTTTATGATGAATGAATTTTTATCCATGAGGGTAACCAAATTGTCTGCGATACCGTACTAACTTTGACAATAACGAATGAATTTGAATCCTGATGGTTTAGTGGATAGATGTGCGGATTTTTCTGTAGAAAATCCAAGATTCAAATTTCGCCCATATCATATCTGGACATCACATCGTAGCTTCAGTGGTTCTTAGCCTTTAACGAATGAGCGCATTATTCTATAACAATGACCGGTATATTGGCGGAATTTTAACAAATTAATTAATCGCTTTATTATTGGACCGAGAATGTACATAATTACTTTTCAGTAATAATAGGTAGTATATGAACAGATATGTTGATACAAAAAGATACTGACGTGAAAATTACAGAAAAATAATAGAGGTTGAAATAAACGAATAGATGTATGTATGTAATATATAGATTTGTATACATATATAAGTTTATTTTTTATAAATTTACAATGTATACAAAACGGTGCTTGACACGTGCTTTACATCAAGAAAAAATCGCCGATCGTCTTTAGTTTCAGGGTGCGATGACCGTCGAACTGACAGATTTCTTGAAATATCACATCATGTTGCCTGTATGCTGGCGTCCGATTTTGTTGGAATATTTACAGTGTCACAAATATGGTGGCATTTGTTCGCTAAGGGTTAATCCAGCTTAAACGTTAGAGCGTAGCGCAAATAACCTTTGCAGTCAGTACCGAAAATCAAATTTAACAAATAAATGAATTTTCTCGGGTACGGTTCCAGGCCCTTTTCTTCCTTGTCAAGATCTGTTCGATTGGTGGACCTTGCGATGCGGCGTGTGGATCGTCTTTCTCCTTGCTATGCTCGGCAATGGGACCGTAGTCTTTGTTCTAATCTTCTCCCGAAGCAAGATGGACGTTCCCCGATTTCTCGTCTGCAATTTAGCAGCTGCGGACTTTTTCATGGGCATCTATCTGGGTGAGTGCTAGGATCGAGTGGCAGGCAAACATATATCTTACAATTGCCAGCCGATCGAAGACCAAATTACAGAAACAGATCATTTTGCACGAGATATTTGCACATTAGTTTCGGTAGTTTGAAATAATAAAATGCTGAAAGTTTAATGTAAGAGAACGTCCAGTAGATATAATACTTTCGTCAATGGAGTTTGACCTCCTGCGTAGAAGATCCAAGATTTGAATCCCGTTCATTACTAATGGAACATTTTTCAAGTACGTCTATGCTTTACGCTCTATACTAGAAGAAGAAATGATTATATTTAAATTAGGAGAGTATATTACACACTTTACAGAAATGACTTACATTGCAACTTGTATAAGAACGACGCTTAATATCGGTAAACGATCGAGTCCATTCGGTAACACGTTAAATGCCGTCTTAATCAACGATAATCGGCAATGAACATTTGATTCAGGCTGTATCGGACATTCATGACCGACCATACACAATATAAGAAAGAATATTTTGTTATAACAAGTAAAGATTATAAAGCGGTATATGCAAAAAAAAAGTATATACAACATATTCAAATACTGTGTAACGATAATTAATCGATCCGATCATCATCCTCTTACGATGAGAGTGCTAAACTCCAAACTGTTTTTTTTTTTTTGCAAATTGAATGTAAAGTATACTTCACTTGACGAATTTTTTTTGCATCCATGTCGTACTGAAATTTCATCAATACAATAAACACTAAAATATGATATAAAATTGCAGTAACTCGCTAAAGTACTATTGCGAGTTGAGAAGATTGCAATTGGAATATTATAAAGGATTCGGTTCGCTTTACTTTCACTTCATCTAAACACTTAAACACATGTTGGCATAATAGCATTTAAAAAATGTTTTAAATTCATTAAAAACAGGTTATGCAATATGTTTGAGGTTATTTTGATTAACCCTTTCGGTACGGGCGCTCTGTCCGTCATGATATCCCCGCCGAACGAGGTGGCGCGCCGAAAATGTGCTTATAACAAACTGTCTTGATTCGGCCGAAAGGTATTGTATAACACACTGTCAGTCTACCTTTCTATGAACATTTTCCTAAGCGTTAAATAAGAACTGTGCTTAATAAAACAATGTTTTTTCCAACAAGTATTGGTTGTTGCTTCAATATTAAAAATTATTTGTATAAAATTCTATTCATTATAAGTAAAATCTATACAAAATTCGGTACAAAATTATATAAAAAATTATAAATATAACAATTACTGTTTACATATTGTTAACTAATATATGATTATAAGTATAACGGCTAATAATATAATTGGGTGTGATATATTTTAAAACACTGATTTACACATAAACCAACATTGTATTCTTCGCATTCATATCTTGATACCGATCTTTTATCATTTTTACTGCAAACAACGCACAGATCATCGGATGGATGCCGGATATATCCGGCGCTCGGCCACATAGGTCATCGGATGGATGCCGGATATATCCGGCGCCCGGCCACACAGGTCATCAGATGGATACCGGATATTTCCGGCGCTCGTCCGAAAGGGTTAAAATTTAATTTATATAACTGTCTTAAAGTTATATTAAGAGTTTACGTGCAATATTGCATTATGTAAATTCGTTAATATTCCATGGTTTATATCTCTTCCTGTGACAATGGTTTTGCAGTTCGTCGTTCGCTATCATTGTATCTTACTCAGTTCTGGCGTAGTCCATCTGTTTTCTTTGCTAACTTTAGCTATACAATTTGAGTACATACACGTGATCGTTTAGTTATTAAGGAACACGCATATGTTAAGTTTATGCATGCAGTAATGTCTTCGTTAGAAAGTTCAAAGCTCAAGAATTACCAAATGTTCAAGAAATTATCAAGATTTGCATATTTAATATGTATTAAGTAATTTATTTCATACGGAAATTTGAAATAAGTAAATTTCATAGAAATCACATCGTGTTTAGTTTCATATTGATAGACAAAATCTTATCAATATTTTAAAACACTTCATATAAAAAAAATTTTAATTAGTAGTAGTAGTAGTACTAATTAAAGTAGTAGTAGTACTCTATTTTCTCTGCTCTTGCGGGATACAAAGAGGATCCCGCTCTTCTCACAAATTTCCACTGCCCCCCGCCTCCTCCTGAGGTATGTAATGGACCCGGTTCCTTATCCTTTCCTGCCACTCTTTCCGCTCAACGCTCATTCGACCTTCACCTTCACGTCCGTCTTTCCGCCAATTATTCTATTTCTGCACCGACTGACCCTTAACTTAACACGTTTAACGTCCAGCCCGCGTGCTAGTCTACCGCTATCCTATCACTCCGAGGCGTACAAGCGAAGAACGGTAGTTTGAGAGCTACCGTGGAAACAGCCGTAACCCATATTTGGGTTATGTGGCGTTCAACGTGTCAAACCTGCACGTTCACTCCCATCTATTCCTCACATTTCTCTCACTCCCTTATACCTCTTTCCCTCCCCCCACCTTTTTTTAGGTGGGGAAAACCTTCAAAAGGTACCCTGCCCGGACCGGTGAACCGCTCTCCCCGAGGGGGTAGGGGTCATCCGCAGTCCTGCCCTGGACGGGCTCGCGGGCCGGGTAGTGTGGGATTTTTACTCACTAAAAACCGCCAGCGTGCTTTCTCTAGCAGGCTATCGGTGCAATGAAGGGGGCCCTGAGAGAAGACTCAAGCCATTACGTCCAGAACCCCCTTCGCCTGCATTAAATAAAAAAATTGCCCTGAAAAAGTGTCCATATTCATCTGTACAGGAGAAGGGGTGGGTGGGTTCAGCCCAGCCTCTCCCCAGATGCCCTACTCACGCGTCCCCCGGCACTCCTCTTCCCGCGTGTTCCTCCTCTGGTAAGGCGATCGTCGCCCCCAGGAGTGCCTCGAGGGTAGGAGGGCAGCCTCCCCCCCCCCCCCTCCCAATATCTCTCGCAACCTCCTTCTTTTCGTCTATGCGTTGTTACTCGCTAATGTCCCTTATTTTTTTTAGGAAACGGAAAAAGTCAAATTAAATAGTTTCATTGTTGCGTTATGTACTGTCAAGTTGTAAACTTTTCTCGTAGGAACTCCGCTGCTTAGCGTATTATGTACCATACGTCACGGTTGACTATATCCGAGAAAGATAACATAAGCGTAGGATCGGGAGTACGCATTGGGAGTATGATATTATACTAATGGAGACATTACTATAAACTTACAAAGTTTGTTTTAAAGAGCTAAAACTAATCAGAGCTGATTGCTATATTTTAAGCTTACAACTGTACTCACAATTGTATATTGTAACTGACAATTTTATGACTTTGAGGTTTCGCCTATTACAGATTTGAAAACATCTTCTTTATTAACTGACTAATAAAGCACCATTAAGGCATCAATAAAGTCTCGGAATTCTTTTTAGTTTATTTTTGTAAATGCAGTGTTTGAAAACATATCTTTTTCTCCTTGAGAAAAGAACATTGTACATTCAGAAGAAAGAATAATTTCTGTCTCCAGACACGATGTTTGTAGTTGGGCATACTGAAATATATGCACAGTAAGGTATTTTTTATCGTAACTTGAAATATTAAAATAACTGGAAACACAACTGTTTACAATGCGTCTCATCAATTTTATTTAGTTATAAGTCTTACTTTCGAATAAAATTACCGTGCAATCGGACTATTTCGTTTTTAAATTCTGCATTCTAGTCGATTCGAGCAATTATGGAATAACCACTGATAGTAGGACCTCGTATAACGCGGAGTTTTTATTACTTGGGAACAGGATTATTCGTGACATGAAATCATACGCTTTGAGTCCGACACATTTTCAGTGTCGCAACCGTATCTTCCGCGTTGTAGGGGGTCATACTGTAATTTAAGATTATCGGTGTTGTGAAAGTAGAGGATTCTTAACAGGTTTGTTGGCGGTGGTGGACGCCTCGACCCTGGGCGAATTCCGTATGTACGCCATCCCCTGGCAGATGTCACCCGGTTGTCAACTAGCGGGCTTCCTGGCGGTCCTTAGCTCCGAACTGAGCGTGTACACTCTGGCGGTGATCACCTTGGAAAGGAATTACGCCATAACCCACGCGATGCACTTAAATAAACGGCTCTCCTTGAAACACGCCGGGTACATAATGACTTTGGGCTGGTGCTTCGCTGTTTCAATGGCGAGCCTACCCCTCTTGGGGGTTTCGGACTACAGGAAATTTGCCATTTGCCTGCCTTTCGAAACTAATGGCGGTGCTGCACTCGCCTATGTCGTCTTCCTTATGCTCATTAACGGCGTCGCTTTCCTGATCCTTATGGGCTGCTACCTCAAGATGTACTGCGCCATCCGCGGCTCTCAGGCTTGGAACTCGAACGACTCGCGCATAGCCAAGCGGATGGCCCTCCTGGTGTTCACAGATTTTCTCTGCTGGTCCCCCATCGCCTTCTTCTCCCTCACCGCAACATTCGGTCTGCAACTCGTTTCCCTCGAGCAGGCTAAGGTCTTTGCCGTATTTGTTCTCCCGCTGAATTCCTGCTGCAACCCTTTCCTTTACGCAATCCTGACGAAACAATTCAAGAAGGACTGCGTGCTTATATGCAAAGCCATCGAGGAGTCTAGAGTGACCAGGGGTATCGGCAGGTGCCGACATAGTTCCAACTTTAGCAATAGGCAAACGCCGGCTAACACCAACAGCCTGGTCGATAGGTCATCGAGGGAGAATCATCAGCAGCCGACCTGCGCCTGCGGCTCCCGACTTCTTGAGGCTGGATCTGGTCGGTCCGGTCGACCCGGCTGGCGATCTAGACTCTGGCCTTGCGCCAAGAATCCGAGGCCCAGGCACGCCCGTAGCGATCAGTACGCCTACCAGATAGCCGAGATTCAGCAAAAGCAGCACAAGAGGGCCTCTTCCGTCTCCTCGAGCGAAAACTTCTCCTCCTCCAGGTCGGACTCCTGGAGGCAAACGCATCACCATTGCGGCATACCCCTGAGGCTTCTTGACCCCAAGCGCAGGGCTTCCTCTTGGCTCATCACCAGGAAGCCGTCCCAGGACTCAAACCTCAGCTCCTCGAGGAACGACTCTTCCGGATCGGCAACGACGGCTAGTACGGGAACCTGGCGCGTTTCCAGATCAAGCGCTTCCTTCGAAGCTAGGAGGCCAAAGCCCAGACTCATCAGACAGCTCGCCGTGCAAGAGCCGGACCCGCCTGCTTCACCGTGTAGGCTTGCAGTCAGATTGCTCGCTACCATCCCCTCCGCTGCCGAAACTAGTGACCAGCTGGAAGATGATGCGCCAGCTGATTGAGGGAGCGGTTACTTTGTCTTCTACACTGGGTATTTACAAAGCATCTATTGCCGGTTCAACAAAAAATTTCGGGAAGTGTAAACAAATGTGTTGCGTAATATTCTCGTCATGGATGCTGTAACTACGGTTACTGACTGGCAAACAGTACCAAATTTTTACGAGACCCTTTGAACGCAAGGCCACATGCAAATCTGAACGTTTTCTAAATATACACATCGTAGATCGCAGAAAGAATATAAGAAGAAATCCTTTCAAAACAAACAAATTCTTTTTTTTTTACTGTGGAGGTGGATAGAAAGGGTGACTTTGTTCGTCATAGGAAAAATAATTTGTCACTTGCTAGCATACAGAAATGTCGAAACGATTACGAGAATCTGTCCTGTTTATGTGTCGGTCGTGCGCACTTGTTTATATTCCCTGACATATTTCGTTCAACCAGCTATACTTCTGAATATCTTACACTAATTAAAAATAAAAAACCGTATCGTACTTAGTCATTTTTATGCTCTTTCTTTTCTTTATACACAGAGTAACATTAATAAATTTCTTAAAAAGAATTAAAAAAGAAAATATTTTCTTAAAGGAAAAATTTAACAAAATTCTCTTTACTTCATATAGGTGAACAAAATGACTCGCGAATAAAAATCACGTGGATAACAATACTTTAATCAATGTTTATCATCGCAAAATTTACCACGAACTCTGCCTATAGAACTCTTGAAATTTTGAATCAAATTCTACCTTGCACGAGCTAATTCGGTTAAGCAGAAAAAATTTGTTTTCTTAAACTCGAGTTCACTCAATTACGTGCATGAAGAAATTAGCTCTTTGCTTGAACGGCCCTGGACATCGCGTATGCTGCCTCTTGAGATACTGTACAGGCTGGAAAGAAGTCTCGCAAAACAGCACAGAGGCAAGAGAGTATATACTAGTTTGTTGAATAAGTCCGCGGAGCACCGTCTATTTGTCAACAGTAGAACTAAAATTTCAACGCGATTTTAATATTTCATGTTTTACAAGAAACTCAACCAAAATTAAAAAATTTTTTTGCAATATTTTAAATAAAGTTTTGGGTTTCAAAAACCGATGTTTACAGTGGGTGGTGCATTCGCTAAGAATGCGACTTTGTTATCAGCATTTGGAGCATCTTTAACTTTTAGTCTTTAACTTTTAGTTTAACTTTTTAGTTTCAAGTCTTTAGTTTAAAACTTTAGTTTGAAGTCTTCAATTTTTTAAATCATTTTTACAATAATAAATTCAATACATTTTTTTATTTCTGTTTCGCTAACTTATTGAACAATCTAGCACTCCATGAGCTTTATACTTGCGTAGTTTTGACACTCCCATAAAGTAACTTTAACATAGTAGTAGAACTTCTGCATTTATGTCCGATACATTTTATGATCCACCGCATATAAAACCATGGATACGAACACACAACTATAATGTTAACGTAAAGAATTTAAACTTAGAATTTATTTAAACGTAATCTTTATCCTGAAAAGTAGTAGAAATAAGTATATTTTTCGTTACGTCAATCTCTGAGTTCTGCGAGTACGCAAATGATAGAACGTTTAACGCATTATTCGTGCTATTCTATTCATTCTTGATATATGTTATTTATTCGCTTTGTCGACGAATTAATATGTGTGGCGGATCCGCAAATAACACGATAGAGTTTAAAATACGTGTAAGATACTTTCTTTTGACGCTGAGCAATTAAACACGCAATTCCTTCCGAGAAAATTTTTTCTAGCTATGTGCAATATGTACCGTTGAGGGATGAGACCATAATTAAAACTTTATGGGGAGACTCGATGTTAGAGTTCGAGTTGCTACACAAGTGGAAACTTGATTCTCTTCGTTAAACCTCACCTTTCAGGCTCTCCAATTATTTAATAAAGCCACGCGCTGGCGTAATATAATACTTTCCATATTTATGAGCAATATGAAAATTTTATTAATGCAGGATCAAAACTGCTTCATACCGACAAATAGGCGTCTACGGAGCAAATATTGTGTCTTGCTAGTTCACTTAGTTGTGGCACTTTTTGTTCGCTTTCTTCGTCACGCGTTACGTACACAATTTGAGTAAATATATATGCACGCTTGGTCAATACGAGGAATATGTGTACGGATCACTGCCGACTACCATCTTCTCACCAGGCAATTGTATCTGTAACCTTGTTCTTTTCTAGGTGAGAGCTGCTTGCCCAGAATAATGCATGGCCAAGACTCCTTGAGCTCCTTCCGCCGTACACGAACGAGCATTACAAACTCGTACTGAGTTTTCTGGAGTTATACAAACGCGGTTAAAAAAAAAAATCAGCTGGGAGGAGACACCAAGAGCGATAAGCGAGCAGCACTGTGGGTCCATTCTGGGACGAATGAAAGGATTTCTTTGGTGGGACCCGTCACGCATCCATGCATTCGTCACAGGATGCTTCTTCCAAACGGAGCCTAACCGTAGCTCTATACGGTTTCAGTATTAACGAATCTGCGAAGTGTGGTCGCGCGTATTTAACGTGTTTTATACCCGTAAACGTCTTCGACGATTTTAAGAAGAGAGGAGGGGGGAGGGTAGCGAGATTCCGTTTCTATTCCTACCGATATACGCATGTTTTTAACTGTAAGATAAGTTATGCAAAGATTTTAAATAAAAGTGTTTTACAGACAGTTGATTTAATATTGATGTCGAAGCTCTATCTACAATTGGGCTCGTCTTTGCCGACGTAAGATGCACGTTAATCGAATATATTTACGTGATTAAATCGTTTCTTTTACATCTCCTACGCCTTCCATATATGCCTTATATCTTTATAACAATGTTAAAAACCAAGCTGACTGTACACTGTGAGCTTGTTAGAATTTTCTTTTTTGTTTTTGTGATCAAACTTTCATCGTAGTTAATAATGATTCCAACATGATTAATAAACAATAATTATTTACCTTCAAATGTCGGAATAAAGACAAAATATGCATTGGAAAAACCGGATCGAAAAAAAATTAAATTAAATTTGGAGTCTACAAGAGTAGCTACTCGTCGATTTCAGGGGTCTGGAGTGCTGGAGAGTATCAAGATCATAGGATGCTACAGTTGTTTTATCAAGCTCCATGACACAGTAACACGTTCGACGCCACATCAGCCAGATTTGCTTGACGGGTATGTTATGGTAGGAGCCCCGTCAGCCAAATGCGGTTGATGTTCTTTTTAACGATCATGAGACATTAAATGCGCAGAAATGGAAAATTGTAAATAGGGTACGTTGACCAACATTTAATGAGCACTATCTGCACTGTAGATCTATCCAAATCATCAGTCCGATGAATGTTTTTACTTTTTCGGAAGTGGTAGGTTTTTATCTATTCAGTCGAGCGTGATCAGTGCTTCCACGTTGAAGAAATTTTTGTTGCGCATGTCTATTAGTCTCTATCACTAAAAGGTTTATCAATTCTTCGTTCAAAAATAATGAAGGAACTTCACTTGCACTAATATCAGATGGATAAATCCAACTAAAGCCGACTTTTTCCAGTGAACGGAAATGATTTTTGTTCATTGATATCATTAACAGTGTACGATATCTTTTCTTCGTTTATAGCAAGTTCTAATATTTCGTAAAGATATTCACTTGCATATGATACCTTATCATTTGAGTCTGAACTTAATCAGTCTATTTACGAGAGTTGTCCGTAAAATAAGATTTCCAATGATTTTTCAGAATGTAAATATGTTTATTGGCATTGAATAGTACATTTTTGGAAAGCTTAGATTGTCCCCTATTTTTTGACGTAATCGCTGTTGAGATCAATGCATTTTTGTATGCGATGTACCATTTTCTTTATGCCTGAATCTAGAACTCTTCCGCCGCACCGGCGAAACGATTGCGAAAGTGGAAGAAACAGTGCTGAAAGATCGAAGGGTGACGGTTCGGGCGCTCTGCGAGATGATCCCTAATGTCAGCAAGACCTGCATTGACAAAATTTTGTAAGGTACAAGGTGGGTGACGAGAATACTTACGGAAGTCCACAAACGGCAACGTGTTAAAGCGGCCCGCGAATTTCTTCAGGACTACGAAACCGGTGGCAAGGAATTCTTAGACTCTATTTTCACTGGGGACGAGACCTGGGTTCACTACACGACACCGAAATCGAAACAACCGTCAGTGGAAACATCCAGAGTTGTCGAAGCCACGGAAGTTCAAACAAACACTGTCTGCCGGCAAAGTGATGGCCAGCGTTTTTTGGAACTGGAAGGGGTTACTGTTGTATGAATTCATGCCTGCCAGTACAACAATTAATGCGGATCACTACTGTGAGATATTGAAGAATTTTCGGCATTTCAGAAACGGAGAGGAGCTAAAAGAAGAGGTTCTAAGCTACTTTCGCGGCACAACGGAAAAGTCGTAAATTCAAGCATGAAGAAAATGGCCCACCGCATGCAAAAATACATTGATCTCAACGGTGATTATGTCGAAAAGCAGAAGACAGTCTAAATTTTCCAAAAATGTATTATTCAATGCTAATAAACATGTTTTTCATTGTGAAAAATCATTGGGAACTTTATTTTATGGACAATCCTCGTATAATCTTTCTTCTAAAACTCAGTAAGTACTTTGACACTGCTCTGCTCACCATCAATCATACTTTTATGCCGTGCAAAGAACATTTTGAAGATAGAAATAACTGATATGCTTGCTAGAAAAAGTACGTTTCTCGACTGAATCTGGGGCACCTGCAGTGAGATCCCTCACAGTCCTTTTTTCGAAGAGCTTATCGCTTTTCCCATTTCGGAACTAAAACTAAAAAAAAAACTTTACAATCCATAAAAGTTTCGAAAATGTTACTCGAGTGTCTACTGGAGTTGTATCGTTACTATTTCCCACTTATCGCTGTTTTCGTTCTGGTGCTCCGATAGTCGAATTTGGATCCCGTGAGAAACTCAACCGAATCACGCTGAGCGACAAACGTGTTAACACATTACGACCAACGCCCTAATTCCACTGCCTTCTATAACTGATGTTCACAATTCTTTGAATTATTTATAATACAATTCATTAATCTATTTACATCAAGAAGCAAAATAATTCATACATAATAATGATCACTTATATTTTTCCTTGAAGTATTTTGTGATGATTTTTATTTATTATCAAGTACGGAATAATACGTCTCAAATGTTAAAGTTGGTTGCGTTGATTAATTGCATACCATTAACGTACAAAACTAATCGTAAATTTCTCAGCAAGGTCCTTCGTTCTTTTCTTAATGCATGAAAATAAGTTTTGTTCATTTTCCGAAAGCATAAAAATAAATCTTCCCAACTGCATGCTTGACTCGCCACATTATACTACTTTATTTATTACAGCAATAATGCCCAAAATCAGCATTACCTGCACGTGTTTATATGTTCAAAATGAAAAATGATATGCAAAATAAAGTACGAAAGAGTGCACAAATAGACATTTTATTATACAGTTTTTTCCCACTCCCTTTTTCTGAACAAAACTTGATTTTTTATTTTAAATTCATTTTCAGCACCAACTACTAAGGCCATTTGGCCTAGGATCTACTGTTAAAGGTGGATTCCTAACCACCAAAGCTACAGTATATATATCACATGGGAAAACGACAGGTGATGGGCGGGATTCGAACACAGGTCCCCCGCGTGGAAATCCGAACTTCTATCCACTACATCACTGTAGCTCTGGCAAGGAATTTGTACACGCAGGGTTTGTACAATCTTAATCAATAAAAGTTGTACTTGTATTATACATCGTAACTCATAGATGATTTTATTTCTTTTTTAATTATTTTTTGTAAGGTAACCGAGAATCAAGACAAATCTTTTTAAATGTATCCGATTGATATTTGCATTTCATTTATCACTTATACGCTTCTGACTTACAGATTATTTTAAATTAAAATATTAACAACGTTGTTATTTGACTATGCATTTATTTTGTGACAAAGTATTTTACACTTTAAATACACACATGTGTATATAAATAATGCTGAATTGTATATTTTTATTGCAACAAGGGACATTGCAAATCGTGACGTTTTAAATGCATTGGGTGGAGAATGTCTTTACATACCTGTTCGGTAAAACTGATTGAAAAGATTCTTGTGTTTTTGATGCACAGTTAATAAGTTACACCCGATTAAAAGAGTTGGAAATGTGAATTGCAAGAATGAGCATAAATAAACTGCTTGTTTCCTGTTGCTCATGCATGTATATTAACTTTGCACACGAAAGAACTTAGTACTCCTTCTCTGATGTCATCCTATGATCCTGATATCTTCCTGCGTACCAGATTTCTCAAATAAATGGTCATGTTCACTTTTATAAATTTTTCAAATTCAACAATTTTACATCATTTTCAATCTCTTTAATTCTTTGACTGATATGAACGCATTCATATATCTTAGGGAGACATCGACTTGTGCTATGACATGACTATGTATAAATTCCGCAAATGTTCCTATCTTGTATTTCTCAAACATGTAAAAATCACAGTACGTGGAATTGTTTCCTATCCACAACTATCATTTTGATTTAAAAGCTCAGCATTCAAAGGGTTAATATGTCTATAAATCATATTTGATTTACTGTTGCACATTTATCAACATGCATCTTAGTAAATTATTCATTGGTGACATGGTTTAAGGATCCCAGGAGTCAGGATCAAACTCCAAGTTAGCTTTGGAAGCCTGATATGAAAAAATTAAGAAACTCCGAAGAACTGATGACACAGCTCACAAATGGTGCCATACTATGGCTAACAAGTACCTATGCTAATCACCCACCTTTCCGACATCTCAATGTATCTTGCTTGCTCATGTCATGTCTCTCTCATTTTCTGTGTGTCACTCATTCTTGATGCTTCTTTCTTATACTCAATGTACCTCACTCGCACTTATTGCATTTTTCTCATTTTCAGTGTGTCTCATACGCACTCAATATGTCATGCTCTTGTTTGTAATGATGCCTTCCGACATTGTTGATGAAACATAAATCCAAGCAATTCCCACAGAGCTTTCTTGCCTTGATAAAAATTTACACATGGATCTAGAGCGAAGAATGCTAAGCGTACATTACCTTATACATGGTATTCCAAAATGATGTACTCACTTTTTGATAGTCAATAACTAGGACACAAAGTGATGTAGAATTATAATTCTTGAACGGTTGTGCATTGGAATGTTTTCTCAACAGATGACAATCATTTTATATGCTCAAAGTAATCAGTATTAATAGCTATACAATGTTGATGCCGCTGAACTGCTGAATGAACTATGGTTGTCAATGTGTCAGATTTGATAGCTGTGCACAATGCTTCAATGGATTCTTATAGCGCACCTGGTGTAGCTGGCTTCTGTTTATAAACTTCATTTTTCAAGGTATCTCATAGGTAGAAATCCAGAAATGTTAGGTGCAAAGACTGCGATAGTCAATGATACCTCTTCTATTTATCCATCATCCAGGTACAGTGTCATCCCACTACACCATGACATCTCGATAATAGTGCGGTAAAGCACTATCTTGCTGTAGGTAAAAACCTCGCCCCTAAACATCTCTCGAATGGTAGAGAAAATTGATGTTTATAGCATATAGAGATACACCTCACCAGTTATGGTACTTTGATTTAAGAATGGGCCAATTAACCCATAAATGGCAGACCACACCAGACATTTATACCAGGTAGATTCACATCCTTGTCTACGTAAATGTTTGGATTTACAGGAGCACAGTACACACAATTGTGACGCTTTACAGTAACATTCAGTTTAAACTGCGCCTCATCAGACTATTTGCCCTGGAAAATCCTCATCGTCGCGAATCATACCCTGGGATTACTCACAGCATTCAATCCTTCGATTCGGCTCGTCCTTGTTCATAACATAGCACAGTTGTGGAATTTAAACTTTCCTTTTTGTAGCCTTCAAAATTCGCCGCACGCTTGATCGGCTTACCCCACTTTCACGTGCACACTGACTCAGTGATTTCTGCGGTGATCGTGTTAAGAGTTGCAAAACCGCGGCACTGCGAGCTGGAGTTGTTATTGTCCGTGGTCGCCCACTTCTCTCCTTAATCACATCTTGAACAGTTCCGTCATTTTCAAATTTATCCCTAATACGAGCAATTGTTCGACGTGTTGGTGGTTTAGATTCAAACTCAGCCCGCCATTGTCGTTGTACCTCTTGAATGTTTTCAAACTTCCAGTACCATTTCAGTACAGCCTTGCGTTGCTCAAACGTTAATCTTACAGCCATTTTGTTTGCAATCTGTAGGCACGTCACTCTCTTAGCTCATAACCATGCCATCTGTAGAAAAAACAGAAAACATTGCACTACACATGACACCAGACTGATAGCTGTAGTTCACTCAGCAGTACAGTGGCATCGATATTAGTCGATTGGTGACACATAAAATGACTCGTGTTACTCGTCTGGCCTTTGTTATCCGTTGAAAATACATTGCAGTACATTTAGAATCATTAATTTATTCCTGTACCCCTGAAGGGAACCAAGGAGAAGCTGGAATATTACTGTAGAGGTGCCGAGCCAGGAAGCGGCTAGACCTGATTTAACGACTCTACGATCGACATGCGTGCGATTTATAAACTGTGCAAAAACTTATAATCACGGTCGATGTAATACACATCTATGTATTTACTTGCATTGTTCATAGAAACAAGTAAATATAACATTATGGAACCTAATATAAATTATTGCCACTATAAGAAGATGAAAAATGAGGGCGCTAGCTTTAAAAATTGAAAACATGTCCTAGAAGAAATTTTTGTATCCGAGTAGTTTCGTATGACTTCATAACGATTAATTGATCGACCAACTGTTTCAACGTAAAATAATTTGTGGTTCTGACAAGAATCGATCATAGCTCCGAAAAAAAGTGCGTTATTATTCTGAAAAAAGGGGATTAATAATCGATCCGCTATTCGTGTCAAACAACTACAGACCGAATTAATAATTTGTTCTACGACCCCTAAAGGGGGGCAAGGAGAAGCTGGAATGCAATCGTGGAGGTACCAAGTGGCAGGGACCGGCTGGACCTGGTTTACCGATTCTACGCTCAATATGCGCGCGATTTACAAACTGTGCTTAAATTTATAATCATGCCGGGTATAATATATATTGATATATATTGTTGCATTGTACATAAAAACTGGAGAATATGATATTAAGAAACGTAATATAAGTTATTAGCAGTATAAGGAGATGAAAAATGAGTGTATTAGCTTTAAACATTGAAAAAATGTCCTTCGAGAAGAAAATTTTGCATCAGTTGCGATGTCAGGCGACTGGGGCCAATCGGCCCAGATTTATTTCTGTGATCGGCACGCGACATATTTAATTGTATTACTCATACATTCGTGCAAATACAACATTATAGAGCCTAATGTAACTTATCGATAGTCTAAGAAGGTAGGAAAAGAACGAAATATCTTTTAAAATTGGACAGCTGCCTGACACCGCGTCGTATTCCACCCTTTCCTTGCCCCACTTGAGGGGTCCCGGAACAAATTAACACGTTAAGCGCCACGCCGGGCCCTGAGGTCCGGCGCTAGAGTTTCCGTTCAGGCCTCGCCTGTACCTACAGACCGGTGATAGACTTTTCGGTCTTCTATCGCGGTGCCTGTGTCGGTCCTTGCGTACTTGTGAGACTGAACATTTAAATTATGCGATATCGGTTTTTGTTTAGTTAATGCTTCAAGGAAAAGAATATAATATTTAAAAACATTAATGTAATTTATTAAAACAAGACAAGCAAAGGTGAGGTTTCTGTGTACATTGGTTACAAAAGATTATTACTTTTAGCATTACATTTTTAACTATCTTTGGTCCTAATATTCGTGCATTCTGATTATAGCATTCCGTGCAGTATCTTCTAATTTTGTGCGCACTGCCTTCCTTTTTTCCAAAAAGGCAGGGCCTACCTGACAGCTAACTGTGGCTTGAACGGAACGGCACAGAAATTCGGCGTGGCGCTTAACGTGTTAATAGGTCCGTCTGTAAATCGTGCGCATATTGAGCGTAGAATCGGCAAACCAGGTCCAGCCGGTCCCGGCCACTTGGCACCTCCACGATCGCATTCCAGCTTCTCTTTGCCCCCCTTCAGGGGTCGTAGAACAAATTACTGAGTCGGTGTATACCTTATTTAATCTTCGAGCAATTAATTTACGTTAAATGTGACAAAAGTTTCGGCCGTTACTATTTACAATTCACAATATAATGTTATACATTTTGAACAAAAACTTTGCATGGAGAAAAGTTATTTCGTGTTTGAACAATTGGTAAAACAATTGATGTTATGAAACATACAACAAAATAACTCAGATGCAAAAGTTTCTTCTTAAAGAACATTTTTTCAAATTAACACTTTCCTTTTCCATCCCCTTATACTGGCAATAAATTAGGTTCCATAATATTATATTTGCCTGTTGCTGTAAACAATGCAATTTAATATATAAATATGTATTACACCACAATTATAAATTTCTGCGTAGTTTAAAAATCGCGCGCATATTGATCGTAGTGTATAAATCAGGTCTAGCCGCTGCCTGCCGCGTGGCACCTCCACAGTCGTATTCCAGCTTCTTGCTCCCTTTTAGGAGTCCAGGAACAAATTAATGAGACAGAGTGTGTATCTAATATTGAAACGTGACCTACCAGTGATCCACATCGTCTAACGGAAAATTCGAGCGTGACCCACCGATGATATATGCCGCCTGATGGGACAATCGAGTCTGACTCACCGATGTTGCATGTGTATGAACGTGTTAATACACATTATCACATCGGCTACACACATATATATATATATACATTTCACATATAAAATCATTATAAGTACTCAGTTTAAAAAATGTAAATCAGTTCAAAAATAATATTTAATAACAATGATAAATTTACTAATCCAACTAAACAAACCTTTATAACGTGCAGGATATTTTACATCTAAATACTCATGTAACTCATGTTTAAAAAATATTATTTTTAATTTTTTTAAATCATTTTTTGAAATTACTGATATAGGAAAATAAAAAATATTTGATGCATTAATAAAATATACACGCATTTTATACTTAATATTCTATATAACATACATATTTACATACTTATGCTAATTTTCAGTGTTATACAATTATACAAACTAAAAAAAGGAAATTTTTATTTTTGTCTTTGAATGTTATTGTACTTAACATTTTTATAACAACCCATGTAAATTCTACTGTTTACTAATATCTTGTAATCCTGTCTTATCCTTTTATTAAGTTAGTATAACTTTAAAATAAAGAATGTATTACCTATATCTAGCACTGTGCTTCTCCACATGTGCAATGAAATATTTTGTACATGCTTTTTGAAAACATTTGACATAAGCAAAAATTAGGAAGTTAGCAAGCTAATCCTATGTAGAAGTCTGCGGTTTTACCTCACATTTCTTTGTCCGCTTTACTTTCTTTCTCACACCTTGCATATAGAAATTGAGTAAATAGACTAAATCATTTGACCAATACAAAAAATGTTGCATGTATTGAGTTTTTATGTTTCTGTCTATAAAAGGTATCCCATAAAAGTAGAACCAATCACAGTACACTGCCATCTTCTTAGCTCCCACATAGTATCTGGTTATCGATTTGTTGGGTATCATCCATACACACACCTCTACCTGCAAGTACCAAAAGAAACTTGGACGTAACATAGATTCTTTATTTAACGAGATTACAGATGAATAGGATGGCAGTGAAAATAAATCATATAGGGCGAGTAGGTGTTAATCCCTAATTTCCCTTACGAGCGATCACACAAAGTATGCAGCCAATTGGGCCATTTTGTCCTTCGGTGGTCGAGGTTTTCCCCGACTCCTTCCCTTAGTGTGTCCACGCCCTCGTGCTGAAACTGGTTTTGAAGCAACAGCCCTGTGCTTTTCAACAAGGCCCACAAAGACAGCCGTACAGAAGACACATCCCGTCATCTCCGTCAACTCGTTTGGCAGTTTGCTCTTATCCTGCATGTATTAAATAGTACAAATATAGGATTTTTCATTAAAGAAATATATTATATTTTACAGAACTTTTACACTAGGAAACGCGTAGTACTGATATTTCATATTCAAGTTGATAAAAAGTGGGTAAATTAAAAAAAATGTAACAATATATATTATAACAAAGCATTGAAAGTGTAGAATTGATTGTATATTTGAGAGTATTATTAACAGAGTTTATAAGATATGTGGTATTTTTGATCTTCCTGAATCTAACCAATAAATTTAAACAATCATAAAGATCACAGTTTAACATATAAGCATTAGATCAGTTAAAAACATTGCTACTATTTCTGAACAGGATGTCAATTAGTTTCCTAGTTCTTGCGATCCGGGTCCACGAATTTTTGTTTTAATATTATGCAAAGAATAATGTCTATATCAATAATCCTCAAACAATGAAAATAATTACAGACACCTTCATATATGTAATATGCGAGATAGATCCACATTTATGCGAAAGTGAAATATAGTGGTTTCTAAAAAGAATGATTGTCAAACCTTCTAGGTAAATAAGTATCAGATATAGAGTTTTATGCATAATATTAAATGCATAATAAAATTGTTTGCAATATATGATGAATTATAAACATCCCAATTTTTTTTAAAAGGAAAAGGAAGAGATATTTTACGACAACTTACAATAAAAACTCTGAATGGAAAGCTATAAAATTGTATGGTTTATCAGCAAGGAGACTCACCTGCTTGTATTCGACGCTAACGAGCTGAGCACCACAATCGCACACATCTGCATCTACAGTTACCTTGTGGGCATTCTCAAAGAGGTGAATAATCACGTCACAGCGGTTGCAGCCAAGCTTCCACTTGGGTGCGGCTGATGGGTCGAGCACGAGGATACCAGAGTCGCACTCCGGGCAGCTGGACAGGCCATTTGAATTCATACCATGTGGACAAGTAGGGTGAGTGCATGAGTTGCACCCACTCATTCCTTTCTTCATATCTCTAAAATTCATATGCTATCCTTTACATAGGTGAATTAATCGATCTTAAGTGTATAGATCATCAGATGCATTTGAATGAAAAATTAATATTGATCGAACCATAAAGTCAAAATTATATGCAATTTTAAATTACACTTACACAGGATCAATTCATAAGTTTATTATATTATCAGCATATTATATAATACGAATTTAGAAATTGTGAAATAGTCAGGAATAGCATAATAAGCATGCCAGAAGTTTGATTGAACAGCACCAGTCATTAACACTGGAAAGAAATGCCTCTTTAGGTTCCACCCTGATGGTTTGAACCTATTTGACAATCTATGTCCTAAGTAGCCAGTCTAGGCAAAATACAACCTCATCCAGAATTTAGTAGACATAAATTTATAGATTTTAATATAAGATATTATGGGAACCCTATACACTGTCTATGGAGTAGGATTTTAGCATTTACAGAAATAAAGTCCGTAGTATCAATAAGTTAGTTAACTTTTATCTAAAAATCAGGCATTAATTAATGAATTGGTCCAATACATACTATACTTGCGAGCAGATTTTAATACTTTTTCAAAAATCATTTTCGAAAAACAAAAGAAAAAATAATTATTACATGCCTGTTGGTATCAGCAATCAATCACACAGACTGTGTAACTATTGAACTTACTATGAAATTCTTATATAAAAATATATTATATATATTTACCAAAAGCAATAACTGGTATCTTTTGGAAAAAAAAACATGTTATGTAAAATTTTTGCACTATTGCAAAAATATCTGGTCTTTCTATATAGTCATTCTTGATTAATGTATCATGAGAATATTTTTATAGCTGACCACATACATTTTCAACAGTTTTATTATTAAAAGATTATTCTTCATCAATCATTCGTCAATGCAATAACATGGAGTCTAATAAACAATATAACATAACGAACAGCAATTAAGCAAATATTTTAATAATTCGTAAAGATGTAAAACAATAAACGTAAATGCATGGTAAAGTCTGAATATTAATTAAAGTAATTGTACCTAAACGGTGGATTGTTGTAACAATAAGGGCAGAATGTGTAGCTTTTCCCACGTGCTCCAGTGGACCAGGAAAGCAATTCAAAGTCATCTAGTGGACACTTCAGTTCTTTATATATCCGAATGTTTCCATTCTGTGGCAGATTATATGTCTCGTTGCAGTGCGCACAATGCATACGAGAAGGTTTTGTCTGTATGTACTTCATGTATCGCCGACACTTTCCACATCTGTGAATAAACGAACATTCCTACTGAAGGATTATTAATGAAACAACAATGTAACGATCGTTCACTCAGAGCAAAACATGTCCATGTGTTGATATACTATACAAAGTTTACAGAGTATTTACAAATTTGATTGAAATATGTATGCAATTAATTTTTCAGCATTTACATTTCCATTCGATTCCTTTTTTCACAAAATATATGTATACTTCTCTAATTTATATA